>JARHVA010000060.1:8335000-8615000 GCA_037957365.1 Torreya grandis | reverse complement strand
AGATGAAATGACTTGTAGTTGTTCTCTTTAGAACCATTGATAGTTATAAATGCCTTCTTATATTTTTTATATAATATATGTAACATATGAATTCATCCTAGGGTTGATGAAGTACATAGTAATGGTCATATATAACATGTTCCAAGTATCTAAAATTCATCATATGCTTCTATATTCACACCTCTAACCTCGGTAAATTAGGGGAAGTGTCTTCCCATTTTGATCTCAAGAACCCTAATTCCTACCATTATTGGATCATTTACATCTCTATGATTTTCCATGATTTGTTTATAATGAATATAAATTATATTTCATGCAAGTATCAAAATTCTAATTTACTTGAATGTGCATTGGTTTACTTTTTGAAAGATAAAAAATATATTTTTTATTAATCTCGTAGCTTAACTCCAAGTGCAAGGTTTTACCACACACACAAGGTCATGGGAATTATGGTATGGATAATTGGTATAAGATTATATCTATTTTATATACATATAAACACATAATTTTAACAATATAAGGAAGGATTACTAGTAAATTCTATTTCAACCTACTCAAACAAATGTTATAGAAAAAGTAAGATAGCTAACAAGCAACTTGATGTAGCCCCAAATATTGAAAATCTCATTATAGATACCTTATAAGTAAAACACACTAAAATTTTTAAACAATTCCATGAGTTGATAATGCATATCAACACAATGCCTTTTAACTCTCTCCCATAACATCCTCAATAATAATTTTAGTAGTAGATCAGCTTCAAAGTACAGGTCAATCTTGATATCTTCATATTCATAGGAAAAATCAATGCCTTAACATTAGATAAATATATTTTATAGCTTAAGACATACTTATCTATCAATTTATTCATTTATGTTGAGAATATCACCTTAAATTTGTTGACGATGTCCATTCCAATGGTTCACTAGTGGGAGACTTTTAGAGTGTAGTGTGCACAAGACTGCATTCTAATCATTTCTTAAAATGTTTTTGTAGATAAACTAAAGGAGGAGTACTATCCTATCTTCTAGTTTGATGATGAATATATTAATTTTTAAAAATTACTCTAGTGCAATTAAAAATTAATGGAAGACTACACTAATGTTTTTTATGACTACACCATGCATTTCCATGATAACTTGACTGAACAACATAAGGTGATAAATTACATTAGCTAAATTTCACCTTATATCCATGAAAATATGTATTTTTGAGTTTTGACACTATAAGGCAAGCCTATTATGATGTCTCTAAGATTAAATCCATGTAAAATATGAAATAATGTCTCACCTCTTCATCTAACACCATGCACAAGAGCAAGCTTATACACAACTCCTCATATTATCTTCTTGCATAGAAGATAAATTCCTTTCACAAAGGAAATAAACCTAATAATTTCACAAAAAAATTAAAGGATCCTTTTAATTCCACATTAGATAATGGTAATAATAAGTTTGGTGACAAGCTGTGCCATCAACATCACTCCCACACCTATGGTGACTTTAATTACCCTAAAAAATATATATATTAGCAAAAGATGCATAAAGTACCACATTTATGAATGGAATTGATACAAATTCAACTTGTCTAAGCACCAATGCCACTATAATAGACACATCTAAGGAGTGGGAATGCCTCTTCCACACTAATTTTTGGGTGAAGAGTTAGTGATTTCATGTTATAATTTATAGTGGAAACTAGAAGAACATCATTGTGCAAGCCATAACCTAGGGTCTAGGACTTATCACTACTATGAATTCTAAGTCATAATACTTAGGGTGACTTCAATATGGAAAGGATATAAAAATTCAACAACAAATCACCTTCTAGTAAAAATTCAAGCCCATGGAAGACACCATTACTTGTGAAATTGTACCTCTAAAAGTCTACAACATCTTGATACCTAGGGAGACTATACTTGTATATATGAGATGATATGTATCAATCCAAACCATAATGATGGAATATATGTAAACATATTTCTTCTTCAACCTTTTTTATTTAGATCTAATGACCAAAGTTACATTGGTCTCAACCAAATAGTGTTGTAAAATTACATACACATAAGTTCATGTTGCTCATGGTCTATCCCAAGACACCTACATGGGAAATTTAGTAGGAATTAGTAATGTGCTCAGTGAAATAAACATCGTTGTAATAAGAAATTAATAATTTATTGAATCAACACAATGGAATATTTTTAGAATCGAAAGGTCTTCCAATACACTATGCATTAAAACACCACATAGATTTGGTTGTAGGATCCCCTCTTAAAAATATACCTATGTATCATGAATAAGTTTAGAATAATGATGAATTATGGCACCAAATATAATATCTCATATATTAGGGAAATATCATGCCTAACTCTTCTTTTTACAAGGGTTTGATAGTCCTTATATCCAAACATGACAGGACATGGTGTCTCTATATATACATTTGTGTGTGTGTGTGTGTAATATTTATATATACATACACACACACACACACACACACATATATATTTAATACATACATACATACATACACATGTATATATAACCCCTCTCACATCACACCCCATTGTGTAGGCCTAGGGGCCAAAGGAGGTTAGGTCGTGACCCTAACTATGGCTCAGGTTGTTGGGGATGAAAAGTTATCCCTTGGTATATTGTTGATGAATGGGAGTGGGGATGGGTTAGGCTAGCCCAAACTCTTCCCTTTCCCCTTCCTTTGATGGAAGGGGGTTGGGGTCAAAAAGAGTATTATTTAATTGTTAATAATCATTGCATGTGCCTAAGTGACTTTAATTTTTTTATATTGTAAAATCTAAGTGACTTTATTATCAAGTAACCAATGGATTTATGTGGGTTCAAATGTTGGGCCTTATAAACAAATGTTAAACTTGATTAAGATTTTTAAATTTCAATTCTCAGTTTGTGAAATATATTTCCATACCTAACTAAATTAACAAAGCAAATAAATCTTAACCATTCAATTGAACCATTTGATACTAGTGCATTACCACCATTGTCAACCTAGTTAAAACCCATTTGGAATCTGAAAAAAATAAATACATAAAATGGAAAAAATTAAATATGAGACTTAGACCAAATTTCATTTAGATGTGAAATGTCAGTGAAATAATTATATATTATTTTTTCCAACAATAATAATTATATTTGGCCAATTCTAAAAGACATATGTAGAAGCTAATTTTTATTAGTTTTCCATGTCTCTAAAGTTAATTTAGAATTCAACAAAATTAAATACCCAAAGGATAAATCTATCAAACCAAATAGCTGAAACACATTTAAAATGGATAAAATTTACTAATTAAGTAAATAAATAATTTCATTCTTTCAATCAAATTTTGATGATTTTAAAATCAGTTCCACAAAATAAAATTGATAGGAAACCTTTTGCATGTTAAAACCATTTTAGAATGATAGGTAAACATATAGTTTGATCATGCATAAAAATTATCTAAGGTTATAAATGTACTACCTCTATTTTAGTAAACTCGTGTAAATTGTTAGAAAATTTTATTTCCTCTTTCATGAATTTATTTTTAGGATATTCCAAACCCTTTTCATAAACTAAAAACTAGAGTAAAATTAAGGTTCTGAACCATTGTTTTTTTACCATGACCCTTTTGTGTTTCCTTTTTGGGTAAAATGTATAAGTGACTTCCTTATTTTATTTTTATATTAAATGTAAGGCAAAACTATTTAGAAAATCTTGTAGCCTAAAATGTATAGGTGAATTCCTTATGTTATTTTTATATTAAATGTAAAGTAAAACTATATTGGAAATCTAGTAGCCTTCTTAGGTAGTTATTTTAGACGTTATTTCTCTAGCCTTTTCCCTAGCCAAGAATAGACGTGTCAAGATTAGTGTCATAATTGTAATGTTGAGTATGATGTCAATTTGGGCACTTGATTATTAGTGTTAGATTTATTTTATTTGGTTTTTTATGTGTTTATAAAGTTTATTAAACTTATTTATGTCCCAAATAATTTGTTTAGTCAATATTATACACTTTCTGGGAATTTTCTAAAAAATAGTTGAAACTCTTAGGTAAGTTCAACTCACTGTTTGAGCACTCAAATGAGTTCCCAAGAGGTGTCACATATTTTTTAGTGTTATTTAACTAAAATTAAAGTTTATTTAAGTTAATTCCTATTTTATAGTAATTTAGGGCTCCATAGTCGAGTAGATTGCATGTTTTGATGACTTACTGAGCAAGGCTTCTTGCAGGTTAACCTTGTCTTGAATGTAAGTTAACCTTGTTTGATTTAGTCTACTTTAAATTATATTAGAGTACACTTTTAAAATTATAATTATATATTATTTATTTTTTAAGTAAATTTATTTATTACTTTATACTTTTCTTGAAATATTTTCTCATGAAAGCTATCTTGTAATAGGCTTATTTTAACTTTAGTTATTAATAAATAATTATATACAAAGTAGTGTGGGCAATAATTTAATTTAGAAAATAATGTTACATATTTTTATATATGATTATTTTATATAGGTATTCATAAAACAAGACCAAAAATCATGTTTTTTTAGTTTTGAATTTAATCATTACAGTTTCTGGTCAACAATCTCACTTACAACACTAGTTTAACATCTAGTCATTTTAGGATAGATTGGTTAATACATAACTTAAATTTTATATTAAATCAAAGATGATCTATACTCCCTCCATACATTTAATTTTTTTATTTGGTATCAAGGCCTAATTAAGAAATGTTCAAAAGAGTTTCAGGGCATTATCAAAAGAATCAATGGCTTCAATGAATTCTTCTTCCATAAAAATTCTTATTTTTAAAGGTGACAAGTTTGAGTATTAAAGAGATAAATCGAAGAGAATTATTGTATTGAAATGAGTTTGGGATAATTTTATCCATGTGTATACATCAACACAAGATTAGAACACCTTGATATAGGATCATAAAATAATAAAAAGGGATGAACAAAAGGTGGATGCACAAGATTTATTCTATCTTCAGAGTGCCATAGACCTAAGAATTTATCCAAGAATAACATGATGCAAAAATGATCGTGAGTTATGCAATACCTTGTAAATTTAATATCAAGGATCTATTAAGGTGAGATAATAAAAAATCCAAACTTTCAAAATAAATTTTAAAAATTTAAGAATATCAGATAATGAAGGAGTTGAAGATTATTGCATAAGGGTAAATGACTTAGTGCATAAAACAAAGGATTATGGAGAAAATATCCTATATAGTTTATAGTAAGGGGTATTTTGAGATATCTAAATTAAATATGGTTGTCTATTATGATAAATATTGAATATTATAAGGACATGAAATCTATAAGTTTTGATGAGTTAGTGGGTTCTCTCTTGTCCTATGAGGATAAGATGAGACTACACACAGGAGATCAAGAAGAAACACTTGAAACTAAGGCAAAGGTTTCAAAGGCCAAAGAGAAAAATAAAAATTAGAATCAATGGAGTTATGAAAACTCATATTAAAATGGAAACAATGAATCTAACTTCACATGAAGAGTAAAAAATACTTTCCTTATCATCACTACAAAAAATTAAGATAAATGATAAAAGATTGTATGATACTAACAATTAAGAATCAAGATAATAAAGAGATTAAAAAGAAAGATTTTCATGCTGAAAAAAGTGATGTAAAAGAAGGATCAAATTATTATCTCACATGTAATGTGTAGATATATGAAGCAAATAATTGGTGGTTTCTTGATTCAAGGTGCTCAAATTACATGACAAGTCAAAAAGATGGTTTCAATAAGTTAGATGATTCTTTCAAAAACTAATTGCAATTGGAAGATCAAATGTCCATTTAAGTTGAAGGAAAGGGTAGCATGAAAATCACAAAAAATAAAGGTAATGGTGAAATAAATGAATTTTTTTTATATCTAAATTTGAATCTTAAGAGTATTGATCATAATTTTATAGGATATATTAATGAAAGAAAAATATACAAGTTTTATAAGCCTAATACTAAATCCACAATTATTTTTAGGGATTGTCAACTTTTTGAAAATAAAGTGCATGTTGATTCTGATCATATAACTATATGAGTCATAAGTGAATGTGGAAAATGTATTGAATTTTATTTTGAGGGTTTATAAAGGCCCACATATGTTTCTAGCTCAACATGAAATAATACTATCTTTTCCCAAAAGACTAGTCTATTTTTGGACTGTCAGTTTGCATGTTAAAGGCTAGTTGTAGTCTTGAGTTGTGTGTCTAATTATTGTAATTAAGATAGTATAATTATTGTAAGCATGATATATATATATATATATATATATATATATATATATATATATATATATATATATATATATATATATATAGACTCATGGGCTGTATTGTAAAAGAGTGCTAGAGAGTAAGAGAGCAAATATGCTCCTTCAGAGAGAGGAGAGCAATGGTGTGTTCCTCCTAGTGCCACAGTACCAAGTGTGGGTGCTGGTTTGGAGAATCAGAAGGGTTCTTCGTGTTTGTATGATCTTGGTCAGCAGGTGAGCATGGCTTATTTTGGAGATCTAAAATGGTGAGTAAGGTCTAGTGATTTGCAGGTAGCAGCAGAGAGCAGGTGATCTACTTGGAGTACAGTTGTGTACTTGGTGTACTGGCAGCGTGTTTCTAACTGGTGGAGGTGAACATCAATTCTGTATTGAAGTTGATTGTTGGGACTGAGAGAGAGAGGGAAGAAGGTCTTGAGGTGTGGTGAGCCTTTGAGGTGGAAGAAGAAGTGGCATCTTCTTTATTGTATTTTCTTCTGAGTGATTATTAATACAATTGTGTATTGTCTCTCATATTCCTGTGTTGTTTCATATTTCTAGTTACTTATTCATTCTGGTTAAATTTCATGTTTAGTTGCTAATACAAGAAGTAATCATATGTGCTCTAATTGGTGGAGCAAGATCTTGACAAGTGGTATCAGAGCCAGGTTGTAGGTTCAAGAGCTGATACCATCAAGTGGTATCAGAGCTTTTGGTTGGGTTAACTAACAGGTGGTTTTAGATCTGGTAGTGGTTTTTGATTACAGGTCACTCGCAGGGGTTTCAGATTGAGTGGGAGTATAGAAATGGTAGAAGAAAGTAAGCTATGAATGGAGAAACTGAATAGCACGAATGGTCTGATTGATGGAAAGAAAGAGCAGGGAAAAGGAGATTGTTGGTTGGTAGAAGATCAGCATGTAGAAGCAGATGTTGCAGGTGATGTTGCACAAGTCACTCTGGATAAAGTAGAATCTTTGTTTATAGATTCTTTTGCCTCTTTCCATGCAACCCAAAATAGAGCATCTTTTTATGGGTATGTCTTTGGAGACTTTGGAGAGATTTATTTAGGGGTTGGTGAGCCTTGTCAAATCATTGACGAAGGGGAAGTGAAGCTAAAATTACAAGTGGATAACACACGGGTGGTGAAGGAAGTCATGCAGGGACCAGTCTTGGAGATGAGTCTAATTTCTTCAGGAAATTTGGGTGATGAGAGATGCACTGTAACTCTCACAGTGAATGCACTTGAATTAGATGGTGGTAAGAAAGTAGGTATCCTTTATCTATCTACTTATATTACTAATTCACCTTCTGTTACAGAGATGTGGCTTTGTAGGCTTGGTCACATATGTAGGAGGGGAATGCATGTTCTTAAGCGGAAGATAGATATCTTTGATAAACTTAAGAACTGGAAGGCCTTGGTTTTCATGGAGGAGATGGCAGACAGAGATCAGTGGAGTGGACTGAATTATTCTAAGCAAGGCTGTGTTGATTTGAATAGGGTTTTGATCCATGGAGAGCTCACGGGTAAAAATTCATCACTCACAGGTGAACACAGGTACTGGTGTCAGTCAGATAATAACCGACATCGGCAACAGGAAGATCGACATCGGTCAGATAGGAACCGACGTCAGCAGAAGGGATACTGGTGTCAGCCAAGGAAACGACATTGGCAGTCAGGGTCAATGCAGGGAACTGACATCGGTCGGATGCAGACTGGGAGATGGCTGAGATCGGTCACTGGAATGGATGGTGGGTAGACAGCAAGCTGTCAATAAGTCTCAAACACCCATATGGAGGTCAAAAAGGGTAAGTTAACCTCATATTTGTTGTTCACCTTCTTTATATTGCTTATTGATGGTCAAGAACTAGGAAGATGTGAAGAGGCAATGCAGGTAAAATCCAGAAATAGTGGGAGCTTGGCATGGATGAGGAGTGAGTCCTTGGAGAAGAACCAAACAGGTATTTGTTGGTGGAGTTGTCAGCTGGAAGAAATCACTGGATGAGGGATGGATTCCCAAGTTAGAGAAGAGAGTGGATGGACACGTGAGATGGAAGGCCAAGGTATATGGTCTTGAGGAAGCTACAGGACAGTGGTACAGGTTTTGACAGGCAGATGACAAAGCAGGGCTTCAGTCAATGTCAGTGTAACCATTGTGTTTGACTTACCAGGTGGATGATGGTCACAACATTATCTAGTTACTGTATGTGGGTGATTTGCTAGCAGGTTTGTACATATAGGGATTTGCTGAGCTAAAGGTAAGGTTAGTTTAGAGGTGTGTCATGAAGAATTTGGAGCAACAAAATTCTTTGGCATAAGAGACATAGAGATTTTGTCTCCAGTGGGAGCTGATGTGAAGACGATGTTGGTGGGGTTTAAGATGCAAGATGCAGAATCAAAAAGCACACCAAGGGCTGGATAGTTCAAGCTTAGCTTAGAATAGTGTTTGAAATCACATGAGGTCTAGTGTAGACCTGAGTTTTCCCAAGCAGTGGGAGTTGTCAAAAAGTATGGAGCCAATTTGGGGAAGGAGTACTGGAGGGTAGTTCAGTGGATTCTTAGGTATTTGAGAGGGACTAGTAGCAGGTTAACATGTTATGCAGGGTCAAGGTCTTCACTACATGGAGTTGTAGGTTCAGATGTGGTAGGTTACTTGGATGACAGGAAAGGCATCACAGGGTTTGTGGTGGGTTGGTCTTCAGGATTGATCTTGAAGAGGGATACAAGCCAGGGAATAAATTAGATGGTGTATAGGTATAGGTACAGGTGCAACTATTTATCTCCAAGTGGGAGATTATTAGGTTGTGGAGCTAAAAGCTTCACTAAGATGTAAACAGGAAGAGTTACAGAGGTTACAGAGGTTGCAGAGAGTTGCAGAATGAGTTACAGGGAAATTGACGTCAGTCTGATCAACCGATGTCAGTCAGATAGCAGTGAAGAAGCAACCAACATTGGTTACCAGTCGGCTGACATCAGTCAGGGAGGAGCCAACATCGGTGGCTTGTGCGTGAACATGCAGTTTGCATGTTGATTTTGGAGAGTCTATTTTTGGACTATTAGTTTGCATGTTAAAGGCTAGTTGTAGTCTTGAGTTACGTGTCTAATTATTGTAATTAAGATAGTCTAATTATTTTAAGCATGAGATCTATATATAGACTCATGGGTTGTATTGTAAAAGAGTGCTAGAGAGTAAGAGAGCAAATAAGCTCCTTCAGAGAGAGGAGAGCAATGGTGTGTTCTTCCTAGTGCCACAATACCAAGTGTGGGTGCTGGTTTGGAGAATTAGAAGGGTTCTTCATGTTTGTATGATCTTGGTCAGCAAGTGAGCATGGCTTCTTTTGGAGATCTACAATGGTGAGTAAGGTCTAGTGATTTGCAGGTAGCAGTAGAGAGCAGGTGATCTACTTGGAGTATGGTTGTGTACTTGGTGTACTGGTAGCGTGTTTCTGACTGGTGGAGGTGAACATCAATTTTGTATTGGAGTTGATTGTTGGGACTGAGACAGAGAGGGAAGAAGGTCTTGAGGTGTGGCGAGCCTTTGAGGTGGAAGAAGAAGTGGCATCTTCTTTATTGTATTTTCTTCTGAGTGATTATTAATATAATTGTGTATTGTCTCTCATATTCCTATGTTGTTTCATATTTCTAGTTACTTATTCATTCTGGTTAAATTTCGTGTTTAGTTGCTAATATAAGAAGTAATCATATGTGCTCTAATTGGTGGAGCAAGATCCTGACATAGTCATCCATCTTTAGCAAATCCAAGAAATTATAAGCATTTTTTGAATCCATAGCCAACTAATCAAATGTTAGATAAAAAATATGAGAGAAAGATCATAAGGATTCAACATAAGGAAGGTAATTTTTTGATTCTGCTTATGATGAAAATACTATGTTTGCATTTTCATATGTGGCTAGTAAACCTAGAAGTTATATAGAAGCTATTTAAAAGAAATAATGGGTTGATGCTATGAAATTAGAGATGGATTAAATTGAGAGGAATGATACATTGAATATTTTTTATCATCCATTAAATAACAATGTCATTATAACCAAGTGGGTCTATAAGACTAAAGTCAATAATGATGGTACAATTGGCAAGTTAAAATCTAGACTAGTTGCAAAAGGATTTGCATAAACATATGGGGTTGACTATGAGGAAACATATGTACCATGGCACATTAAGATACTATAAGACTAATTTTTTTTGTATTTACTCATAAAGGAAGTAAAATCCATCAAATGGATGTCAAAAGTTCATTCTTGAATGGAGTGATTGAATAAATGTATATTTGGGGCAGCCACAAGGGTTTGAGGTAAATAGTAAATAAATTTGGGTATATAAGTTGAATAAAGATATTTATGAGTTGAGACAAGTTCAAAGAGATTGGTACTAAATAATTGATAGCTGGTTATTTAATTAAGGGTTTTTAAGAAGTTAAAATGAATAAACTCTTTACATATAAGCATTGGGTTCTAATGTTTTATATGTTTATCTCTATGTAATTAACTTGATATTTATAGGTAGCTCTATGAATGCTCCACACAATGAGGCCCATAATTGAGTGTTTATGGGATAATCATTTTTTTTGTAGATAAAATATGTGTAAATGTATTTAAACAAAATAATAAAACACACATTCAATAGAGTGGAAGTCTTTCTTGCAGGAAATACAACTTCTATTCATAAATGAAATAATAGGGAAAATAGAGTTACAATGTTTACAGTACTTGTATACATAGTAGATGCATAGATAAATCTATCTATGTTATGAATATGTTAATCTCATTAATCTAGATATGTTATTAACTATCTTAGATAGATGCATATACTAAATATTTAACATGCATAATACAAAATAAATATTAACTATTGTATAACTACCAAGAAGCATGTTGATAGGCAAACTAATCTTCTATCAAATGTGGTAGTTGAAAATGGTATGAATCATTAATGTCTAGGCTATATTCAATGACCTATGATCTCAAGATACTCCATTGGTAGCTAATGGCTAGTTGGGCCATGTTTTGAATCATGTGGTCAGGGTAAGCTAACACATGGTTGTGCTAAGGTGGGGCCCAAACGAGCCAATGATTATATGAGAAAATGCTTATGAAGTGCATGGGGTTACATAATGTGGAGTGCAAATACTATGATTTGAGGTGAATTTTGTATGAAATTATGTATAGAGGAATGAGACTTGTGTGAAGAGTTATGAATAAATTTCAAGAAAAGGAGTGCAAAATGTTGCATGAGAGGTGTGAGATCTACATAGTTGAATACATGAAGAGTGTGTTTAGTTATGAATAGATCATTTGTCCTTTATTAAAGAGTAATGGTATCCATTACATTATCATGTAGCTAAGGAAATTGACCTCAAATTTAGTAATAATGTACCACTTGGCTTGATTATTGTATTATCCAACCTTGACCACTCAAAAAATTCGATGTGTGTCATGGCATGTGTATGTGTCTATCACTTAGATGATTTGGTCCTTCTCTATGGGTTACAAGTTTTTAATATCTAAATTAGAAGGACGTTGTGTCACTACTAGATCAAGTAGAAGGATTGAGAAGTTCTATGTTGAAGACTGGGTGCATGCCCAAGTATTAAATCATATCAAGAACAAAGGTATTCTCACTACTTATGTGCAAAATGGTATAAGGACCATAGTGCAAATGATTGATATTTTGGTGTGGACCTTTGAAACATTCCTTATAAAGGTAAAACCACACTTTATCACCAAATTAGAATGCATGAGGTATGATATATTCATCATGGTGCTCCTTGTACTTTGCTTATGTGTGAGAGAGAGTATGCTAACCCTATTGATGAACATCCTAGATGTGTCGTATAAAATTATTAGATTTATCCACTTCCTATTCCTATGTGCATGACTCAGTGCTAGTTGGTGTGTAGTAGAATATGTTTAGAGGTGCCTAAGGTTTAAACCCAAGACATGTCTAGAGTGGAATATGACCCATAGTGTTTGTTGTTCCCAAAGTATGTCACTTGTTTTTGTGGACAACATACCGACCATTTTGGTCCTATAGGCCAGAATGACATCTTTCTTTCTTTCAAAATGTTTTGAGCATTTGATTTTTTAAAAATATTTAAGCCTTTTTAGCTAAGGAGGTTACAGGTTCAACAGGTAGGCTTTCTTCAAAAGAAGTTCAAAACACTTAAGGCTTTTTCTTAATGTTTTAAGCATGGTTCAACACCCAGGTTCAATCAAAAGACTTAACGGTGGGATTCAAAAAATTAGAATGAACCAATTTAAACCATTAAACCATTGAACCCCACCTTTGAAAGGTTCAAGGGTTCAACGAGTTCAAATGTTCAATGACTTTGGCAGACTTAAAGAAAAGAAGGCTTCGAAGAGTTAACATTGAATCATTGACCATTGAACCTTGAACCAAAATGGTCCAAAGGTTCAAGGTTCAATGAGTTCAATAAGTCTGAAAGACTTAAAGAAAAGAAGGAATCAAAGAGTGAAGATTAAACTATTGAACTGTTGAACCTTGAACCAAAAAGAGTTCAAAGGTTCAACAAGTTCAAAGGTTCAAAAGACTTAGATAGACTTAGAAAATCTAGAGAGTTTGAAGCTTTGAAGAAATCAAAGAAATAAGATTGAATCGTTGAACCGTTGAACCTTGAACCACAATGGTTCAAAAGGATCAAGGTTCAACAATTTCAATAAGTTCAAAATTTGAAAGGAAGCTTTGAGCGAATGAAGGAAGTAGAAGATTCTAGAAAGAAGTTCAACCAAATGGTTCAACCGAAGAAGAAAAAGAGAGCGAACGTAGCCCTTTACAGAATTGATGAGCCATTAAACCTTTGAACCAAAAGAATTAAAGGTTCAAGGTTCAAAGAGACTAGTGATGTCCCCATAGGCATCAAATTTAGGGTGATGGAATAATCATTAGTTTTTAAAAGACCTGAGAACAAGCTCAATGACCAGCCCAAAAAAGAGCCAAAGAAGCTAGCTGAAAGTGACAAGATATCCCTGAGATCTCAAATCTCTAAGGAAAGAAAAAATATGGCAAAGAAAGAGAGAATGACTACAAGAAATCCAAAAATATCTATAGGAGAGTTATTTATATTAGGTGGAATAGTCCACCAAGTGGACATCAGAGAACATAAACATTCAAAGGCGTGACCTATTTTTCCATAGTAAGTAAAGGTGAATAGATAGCCGTGTAGGCATCATTAATAAGACCAGACAACCCATGTTGAGGAAGGGACATTTAAGACAATTAAAAATGCCAAATTCAAGGCCGATGACCTATTCTAGCATGGCCCTTTCATATATATTCAAGAAATTCAATTCAGCATGGGCCATTTTCATGAATAGAAGCACCCAAAGTCTTTCTTGGAATGCTATATATTGTAAACTGCCATTTTTTATAAGGGAGATCTCCCAATTATTAGAAGTAAAGCTCTACACAATTGAAAGGCAATCTTGAGACTTTGAGCTCAAATTGTTAATCATATTTTATTAAATGAATGAGAAAGCAAGTGACCTTTCAAACTTTGTGTTGGGATAAGCTTGTGTCATCTAGGAAATTGTTCTTATGTCTATTTCCTAAATATAGTCTTGTTCATTTAATCAAACAAGTAAAACAAGTGGAAGTAAGCTGGAAGATGTCCTGAAGCCAACTGTGGGAAACTTTGAGCTACCATAATCGTCTTCATTTTGTGTTTTGTGTAAAGGATACTAGAGAGACTTTGAGCTCTATTTATCCTTCATTATCCTTTACTCTGTTGTAGTTTTAGGTGTAGACTTTGAGCTACAATTAATCCTACTATGTTACTTTGTCCTAATCAGTAGGAGAGACAATGAAAGACTTTGTGCTTTTGTTGGTTTCTTGTGGTTTCTGTTACTACCCAGGAAGGATTCCTATTGTTTACTAAATACCATTTCTAAAAGAAGAGAAATGCCTTCAATAATTATACTAGAATTATCCTCTATTTTGTGAACATCATCTCTAAAAAAAGAGAGATGGATGGTATGATTTCACCCCTATGTGTATTTTCAGCATATATATAGTATACTATATTTTATAGGGAACTTCCCCTTGATGAGAGGAGAGATTTGTCTCAATCTAGTTGTGGCCACCACATCTATTTTGCTACATAAATCTCCTTATGATGTGGTTGATCCACCTATTTTGTTGTCAATTAGTTGGTGTCAAAATATTCATGCAATAGTGTTGTGTAAGAGTCTATTATAGGTGTGTTGAATATACAAGAGATTGTCATCCTAAGTGCAATCATGTGCATGTTTATACAATCACAAAATATGAACAAGTGCGAGATTGACCACTTCAATTTTCTCATCCATTTATGGATGAAAAGATGTCAACCAATTGAGTTACATACCCATCAAGTTCCACAATTCTTATCAAAAGTGACTTACACAACACAGATCTTGATCAGAGATTATGGATGTTAGAAGCCCAAAAGAACCCAAACATGGTTGAAAAAAGCTTGAAAAATGCTAGTTATGTTAATGTATTTCTTACAAGTGACCATGATAGCCATATCATAAAACATATCCACTATAATGAGCATAAAATCATACTGGTGTCTCATCGTAGGTAACCTAATCATGAAATCCATGATGATAGATTCCTATTGCTTAGATCGAACTGATAGAGGTATGTAAAGTCCTAGTTTCCTATTTGTGGGCTTGTAGATGTATCAATGAATGCAATAATTGATGTGGTGTTCCAATTTTATGTGCATATGCACCTAGTATAAGTGAAACTATAATTCTAATAGAGTCTTTTTAATGCTAAAGTGTCTTGAGGTCTTGGCATAGTGCACCTCTTAGAAGAGTCATTGGTAAGGTATACCATTAGGAACACAAAGATGTCTGAGCTTGTAGAGAAGTTGATCAAACAAGTATAACTCCTTAACATGTTTACCTTATGTTAGGAAGGTGTAAGTTACTATGAAGTCTTGGTCAATTGCGTACAAGGATACCTAGTTTGTGAAGTTATGGATACATATGTCTAACATTATGATGAACATGTGAACTAGTGGTCAATTAAGGAAATATGCTACCTTGTTGTCATTCCCTTTCTTATGCTTAATCATGAGATGGAACTGATGTAGGTAAGCCATCCATTTAATGATCCATACATTCTACATCTTATTCTACATCTATAGGAATTGTAGTGGCTTATGGTATGAATGAATAACTACCCCCTTCCCTAGAATGTAGTGTCACCATTGCTTGATTGATTGCATAATAACATGCAATTATTTCTCATAGGTGGAGTACCTATACACCATTTTGCTAAATGTATTTGAGTGGTATATGATTATATGTCCATGTTACATGAGCACTGTACCAAATGCATAGTTAGATGCATTAGTGTGAATTTTAAAGGAATACATAGTGTTAGGCATTATGAGAATAAACACTATGTAGAGGTGTTGATTTAATGCCTCAAAATGATGTTGTTATGCATAAGTCCATTCAAACTTTTATTTTTCACATGTTATCTACTTGAGAGCCCAAGAGATGTGCAAGAAACCAAGGATAAACCTGTAGTATAAGTTATCAAGTCCAAGAAAACTCTTTAATTCTATGAGATTACATGGAGTAAGCCAATATTGGATCACTTTGATCTTCTCTAAATCTACATGGATTACTATGAAATCAATGATGTAGCCCAAGTATTAGATCTACATAGTGATAAATATATAATTTACTAAGTTGGATTGCAACTTGTGTTTATGTAAGGCATAAAATATGTGCACGATGGGCTCTAAGTGTTCCTCTCAAGTATTTTTGAAGATGAGAATGTCATCCAAGTAGATGATGATGAAAGAGTTGAGGAAATGATTGTGTAGATTATCCATCAAGTGCATGAATTTGGTTGACACATTGGTTAGGATGAAAGGTATGACCAAACATTCACATAATCCCCCCATTTCTTGAATGATATCTTCTAGAAATCTTCAAGATGGACTAGGACCTAATGGTAACTTGACTTCAAGTCAATCTTGATGAAGTATTGAGTGCGCCAGAGATGGTCCAAAAGTTAATCAATGCATGCTAGTGGGTAATAATTCTTTACCATTATCTTGTTGAGTTTTAGTATATTAAGAGTCATCAAGACCCATACTTCTTGGGTACAAGGACTATCAGAATCTGACAAGGTGAAGATCTAGGCTTGATCTTACCTTGATCAAAGGGCTCTTGTATCTAGCACTAGATTTTATCATTCTCCCAAATTGATATATGATATAGGGGATATTCATAAGAGGAGATCTAGGGACAAAATCCATATGGTGCTTTATTATGTAATGAGTTGGAAGGCCTTAGTCTTTGTGAAGACTTAGTTACACTACTCTAATACTTTTCAAGTAGTTGTTATTATGATTTTTCGTGAGTGATATACAATGTCAGTGTGTGATTTACCATCTACTACATAGGTGTGTCAGGGAAAATCATGAGAAATAAAAGCTTATTTGCATGTGAGACAAGTTTAAAACTTTACTTGGTAGAGACCAAGGTGACTTTGGTCATGGGTGTTGACTCAAATAGATGATATAAATGATCTTGCACATGAATAATCTAATGTTATGGATTGGATTGATATGTAACTTTGTGGTTATATATACAGTATCCCCAACAAGATTTCATAGACCTCTAGAGGTATGTTGTCACATGTGATGTTATCTTCCATAGGCTTGACTTTATACTAAAAAGTTCATTATTAATGGACTTGTATACATTTATCCTAGTATATGCACCCCAAATAATATGGATTAAGGTTCATATTGATGGTAAGACCAAGGTGTTGAGATATAGATTACAAAATTATGTTCTTCTAACTCCCATTATTTATGATGATGTGGAGAGGCTGACCCTTCACCCATAACTTGGTATAGAAGAGACATTATGATCTTTAGAGATGTCGATCACATTAGTTTTGGTGATTAGATAAGAGGTATATATATCAGTGCTATCCATTCATGTGGTTCATGATGTAGATTATATGATAAATATTTTTGCACATGACATTTGGAATTGTCATGGGTAGATGAGTAATGGTTATGGCACCAATTTTCACCAGACTTCTTCTTGCCTTTATCTCAAGTAGAAGGCACAAGAACCTTTGAGTGTTGTGTAGTATTCTGAGGCTACTAAATTTTATGAGAAGGGTAATGCTTCTGCATAAGGGGTTTTGATGTGGAGTTGTGTGAGGGATAGGCCTTGCACACTACATTAGATAAAGAGATGGTACATTATTTAATATTTTATTTGGCTTATATCTTGGTGGAATTATGATATGATTATCCAAAAAAATTAGAAGTCAAATACTTCAAATTTTCATGAATATAAGGTGAGAGTATATTGATGTACTTCAACACCCTATTATGTTTGCTCAAGTTCTATTTCAAGTGCATAGAGTAATCATGGAATGTGTTGGTGTAGTCTTCCATTGACTGATCCTTACATTGGTTTAGTTGTTAGAACTTGATGAATTCATATTCAAAGTGTTAGAGAGGGTAGTATTCCTCCTTTAGTACATCCAAAAAGTCTTCCATGATTTGATTGGAATGCATTATTGTGCATGATGTGCACTAAAGGTCTCCTAAAAGTGAAATAATAGAATGGACATCTTCAACACTATGAAGGTGATATTCTTAGCATCAATGAATTAGTTTACTAAGAAGTATGCCTCAAGTTTTCAAATATAGACATCCAATGCTTTGGCATTTATCTTTCCTTTAAAAAGAGGATGCCAAGATTGACTTATACTTTGAAGGGGGGTTATTGCTAAAAATATTATGGAACATACTATTGAGATGAATGGGAAGGCATTGGGTTGAGTTAAATCATCAATTCATAGAAGTAGCCAAAATTTTTAATGTGTTGTGCCTCCATTGCATTGATGATGAGCCTTCAAACTTTTGAGGCTACCTCAGGTTGATTATGGGTGCCATCCATCTTGATTTTACTATGATGTTCTTCTAGAATATATAAAATAGAATTGACTATTAAACCTTCTCTCTTTCATTGTGATCATGTGGTTATAGGCATAGAAAATAATAGAGTGAAGCTCTAATACCAATGATCTATATCATAGGGCCAAGGACCAAGCGTGTAAGGGATAATTAAGTTTGGTTTTATAGAGTTAATATATAGAGATGTATTTAGATAGAACAATCAAACCCACATTCAATGGAGTGGAAGTCTTATAGGAAATACAACTTCTATTCATAAATGAAAGAATAGGGAAAATAGAGTGTAATGTTTACAATTCATGTATATAGAGTGGACGCATGGAGTAAGCTATTTGTGTTATAACTGTGTCAATGGAATTGATATAGATACATTGTTAACTATCTTGGCTAGATGCATATATTACATATCAATATTAACTATTGTACAACTACCAAGGAGGATGTTGATAGGCATACCAATCTCCTATCAGATGTGGTAGTTGGTAATGGTTTGAATAGTTAATGTCTAGGTATATTCAATGAAATCTAATCTTAGGATACTCTATTGATAGCTAATGGCTAGTTGGGACATATTTTTAATCATGTGGTTATGGTAAGTTGATAGATAGTTATGCTAAGGTGGGGTCCAAAAGAGCTAATGATTCTATGAGTATATGCCCATGAAGTGCATGGGGATGTATAGTGCATAGTGCATAGACTATGATATAAGATAAATATTTCATGGAAGTCTATGAACGAGCATGGGAATTGTGATAAAGATTGTCAATAAAATTTGATCAAAGGAGTGCACAAGATTTATGATAGGTGCAATCTCTACATAGTAAAACAAATGAGGAGTGTGTTCAGCTATGCAACAGTTGTACACAGATCAAAAAAGATGTTGAATAACCTAAATAAATCTATGAAATAAAAATTTGAGATGAATAATCTTAAAAATATGAATTACTTTCTTAGTATGGAAGTCCATTAAAATAAAGATGAAATATTCATTTGTCAATCCAAGTATGCCCAAGACATGTTAAATAAGTACAATATTCAAGATGCAAAGCCTATAAAGACTCCAATTGTAAGTGGATAAAATATTATGAGAAAGGATGTAAGTCATTCATATAATGAAAATAATTTTAAGGTCATGATGGGATGTTTGATGTATCTTACTATGACAAGACCTAATATTAACCATGAGGTTTCACTAGTTTCTAGATTTATAGACAAACCATCACTAAAAAATTTGCAAGCAATGAAACTAATTTTTAGATATGTAAGAGGTGATTATGATCATATTATTAATTTTATTTTAAAAAAAAAAAATTATGTCTAATTTAATACATATATTCATATTTGGGAGGATCTCTTGATGACACGAAGTCAACTTCAGGTCATTGCTTTACATTGGGAGGTAGTTTGGTTTCTTTATCTTCAAGGAAATATGCTACATTTGAATTATCATTTGTTGAATTTGAATATACAACCATAAAATAAGATTTCACAAAATTATTATGGTTTATAATAATTTTCATTTATTTTAGAGAGGCTCAATGTTAGCCAACATAAATATTTTGTGATAATAATGGGGCAATATAATTGTCTAAGAATCCAATTTTCCATGCTATAACCAAGCATATTGAATTTAAACATGATTTTTTAAAAGACTTGGTCAATGATAAAATATATCGTCATTAATTATGTGATAATTGAATATAAATTTGTTGATATTCTCACTAAAGGCTTGCATAAGCAGATTCATGGAAGACTTAAGGAGATGATAGGCACCTCTCTTCTTTGTATAAAATGGGAAAATATTGAGTATGATGCCAATTTAGATACTTTATCATTAATTTTATATTTACTTTTTTTGGTATTTATAAATTTTATTTAATTAATTTATGTCATAAATTAGTTTTTTGGTCAATATTAGACACTTTTCAAGAATTTCCTAAAAAATAATTAGAACTATCAATTAAGTTCAATTTACTTTTTAAGTACTCAATTGAGTTCCCAAGAGGTGGGTAAATTTTTTAATTGTTAGTTAACTAAAATTAAACTATATTTAAGTCAATTATTATTTATAGGTAATTTAATATGCCATAATTTATTAGGTTGCATGATTTGATGACTTGTTGAGCAAGGCATCTTGCATGTTGACTTTATCTTGAATGTAAGTCAACCTTATTTGATTTAATGTTTGATTTAATTTATTTTAAATTGTATTAGAGTCTACTTTTATAAGTATAATTATAAACTACTTATTTTTTAATTAAATTTATTTATTTAGTTTTTACTTTATGTTTTGCTTGAAATAACTTCTCATGCAAGTTATCTTGTAATAGACTTATTTTAGCTTTATTTATTAATAAATAAGTGTGCACAAAGTAGTGTGGGAAATAATTAATTTTCAAAATTCATGTTGAATATTTGTATCTCTAATTATTTTATTTTATTTATTAAAAAAGGAAGATCAACAAACATTTATTTTTGGTTTTGAAGTTATTTAGTACAATTTTTGGTCAACAATCTCACTTACAACACAACTAGTTTAACAACTAGTGATTTTGGGATATATTGGTTGATACATATATTCAATTTTAGATAAATAAAAGATAATCTTCATTACCTCCATATATTTAAAAACTTAATAATTATGGTGTTTTTTGGTTGTGTTCAGTCTCTTGTAAAGTAGCTAATAACTAGTCTACACTCTTGTTAGTTTACGAATGACTTTTAAAACCCTAGTCCAAATTGAAATATTGCATTATGACCTTTTGTATTTTGGGATAGTTGTTTCTAGGAGGATACCAATGAGCCATATAGTAATTTAAAATATTTTTACCCTATGTCAGACTTAGATAGTTTAATGAACCTTCTTCTACTTACTAGGGTATTCCATGTTAAATCTTGGTAGCATATAATTGTGCATGGTCTAGTTACTGGGCACAAAATAACCCACAAGGCTGATTGTATAACCATAATTGTAAGGCTGATTGGTAAATTTTGGTTGGATTTGAAATATAACTAACCATCATTGGTAATAAGTGAACTACAAGTAGCCTTGATTCTATGTATGAAGGTGGTCATAACATATATGTAGGTAGTTCAAGAAGTGAGCTTGGGAGCTAATACCTAAATCATTGATCACTTTTATAGAACATGCATTAATTAATAACCCTTAAGGCATTTATTATTATCATTATTTTTATTTATTAACCTTAGGGTGTCCTTATGCATTTAACATTATATCCTATTTGCTAACTTCACAATTCACATGAATGATTAGTAGGTGTGACTCTAGTTATTTTTTAGGTGGTGATATAGATGGCACATATAATGAGTGAGATTTGGATACATTTGACTCAACCCTTGTCATCAACAAAGACATTCGTGAGAGTCAGATTTTCTCAGAGTAGTGTGAGTTTTGAGTTATTGGGACTTTTGATTAAGTTATGTTAAAGGAACATAAGTTCATTTATCATTTTTTGTACACACATATGGATTTATTATGATATAGTGATTTGAATTAGTACATAACCTTAGGATGTTAATATATTTCATGTAAAGGATTATGTGTTAGTGATTAGTGGATCTTATACCAAGATATAACTCATGCAAGTTAATGGAAAAGCCAAGCACACAAATATGTTAAACACACAATAAATTCTAGTTAATATATTTCATTCAAACCATTACACAAATATATAAGAAAGTATTTATGGTATTATAGGAATCAAACTAACTACTCAATCCCTTAGAATATCTCACTGATTAATTATAAGCTATTGGCAATACATAATATATTGTTATAATAAGAATATATCCAATTAACTAACAATAACCTTACCATATTGACCATACAATAACTAACAACTAATTACACAAAAGTAAACATTATTTACCCAATGTAAATACTAATCCTAAACATTCTCCCCCTTAGTTTTTACATTGGGGAAAACCTTATTCTATACTACAATGTGTTGCCTATACAAGCTCATGATCTAGATGGTTTTCTTTTTCAAGAAAGCCAACAACCTTTGGAATGGTTTTATAAGTGGTTTACCAATAACCATAACATGATGGTTTTAAAAGTGGATAACCAACATTCATAATAGGATGGTTTTCCAAATGGATAACTAAAAACCATGAATATCATGATGCTAAAGTACTCTATCAAATATAATCACTATCTTACTTCAAGGGATTACATAGGAATTATACTCACTTATTATAGATCATGTGAACAAGAATGTATCATCTATTCTTATTGAAAAACATTCCACACAAAAAATTTAAAATCAAACAAAATGACACTAGAATATATGTGCAACCCCATCATTGGTGACTAATGAGAGGAGTAGAAAGCCTCCTTCCTCTATTGCCTTTGACCTCTTTCAATTTTATACTTATCAAATGTGTTGACGAATCTTAATTGTTTCCACATTGGGTTTACTTCCCCCCTCAATATGAAACAATATAATTTCATAGGATGTCAATGTAACTTGAAAATGCATCTGTAAGAGATTTTTTTTTTTTTTTTTAATTTTGACCTTTTTGAAACAAAAAATGACTTTAGACTCTAACTTCACTATAGACTTATTTTTTATTTTTGACAATGGACCCAAATAAATTCAATGACTCAAATTTTACTAAAATTTGAGACTTTTTAAAACTTAAACTAATCAAAAAACTCATTAATCAATTAATTGATCAAAACAAAATATGATACATCTATATTATGATGCATTTACCATTTACACACAAAATAACCTATAAGGACTTTTTATAAAATGCAAAACTATATAATTTTGACATTGTGAATATCATAAAAAACCTTACATCTAATAGTTATGGCATAAGATATTCATGTGGTGGATGTTGTAAATAAGCCACACCTAAACTGATGATGTGCTAGTCATAGAGGGACTAGTAGCTTAGTTGGTAGAGCACTCCAACAGCAAATAGAAGGTCCTAGGTTTGAGTCCTAGCTAGTTTATATGAGCCATGGCTCACATGTGGTATCAGAGTTAGGCTAGGAGCCCTAAGCACCTATAGTGTGGCTTAAGGGAGGTGTTAGAAATAAGGTACACCTATACTAATGATGGGTTGGCCATAGAAGGGCTAGTAGATCAGTTAGTAGAGCACTCCAAAAGAAAAGAGATGGTCCTAGGTTCGAGTCCTAGTTGGTCCATATGAGTTGTTGCTCACATGAAAACTAGTGTGAGTAGGAGTCGAATTGAAAACTAGTCTTGGCATGTTGCACATTGGGTTCCTATTCACTTGAAAATTGAGTAGTGTTCTCATTACCAAATGGATGTGGATTAGTTTCTCTCATTTGATTATATAAGGACATATCCTCCAAGGAACTTAAGAAATGAGATTGATGAGCCATTGAGCTAATTGTGGAGTATTTTAGTATAACAGTTTGTCTAGTGTAGAGTCCATAGGTTGTTTTATCTTGTAGGCCATTTATTGTTGTGCTAGGGAGCCCATTAAGCATTTGAGCTTGGGTGCATGTCAACAGGCTCTTTATAAGCTTCATATAACAACTATATTTACTAATATAACTATTTCAATCTCTATTCTACTCTCATTATAACTTCATGTTGCAACATTATTGTGTGTTTGATCTTCCAACATTCAGTCTTGGATGTCTCATTAGCAGATGATTCTAACATGGTATCATGGCCATGCTAGGAGCCCCGAGCACCTATAGTGTGGCTTAAGGGGGGTGATAGAAATAAGACACACCTAGATCGATGATGGGCTAGCCTTAAAGCGGCTATTATATCAGTTGGTAGAGAACTCTATCATAAAATGGAAGGTCCTAGGTTTGAGTCCTATCTAGTCCATAAGAGTAGAAGGTCCTAGGTTTGGCCATCTGCCAAATTACTACACATGTTGGTGTAGAGGTTTTACCCTTGCATGGGTTATTACTACACTTTGTTATTCATATTTGTTAGGTGGATTTATAGGTTTATTAGAGGCTTATTATGATTTCATAAATGCACTTGCACATTCCTATTTGTAATCAACATGGATGCACTATTCATTTGGCAACCAATGTTGACATGTGGGGCTTGACATGTTACACATGGGGTTCATATTCACTTGGTAACTAAGTAGTGTTATCATTGACAAATTGATGTGGATTGGTGCCTGTCATCTACCTATATAAAGACCTATCCTCTAAGGCACTTAAGAAATGAGCTTGATGAGCCATTGAGATAATTATGGAGTATTATAGTATAGTAATTTGTCTGGTGTAGAGTCCATAGGTTGTTTAGCTTGTAGTCCATTTATTGTTGTGTTAGGGAGCTTTTTAAACCTTTGATATTGGGTGCATACCAATAGGCTCTTTATAATATTCATATAGAAACAATCTTCACTAATATAACTATTGCAGTCTCTATTCTACTCTCATTGTGATTTTATGTTACAACATTATCGTGTGTTTGATCTTCCAGCATTTGATCTTGGACATCTCATTAGTAGATAATTCTAAGATGGTATCAAAGCTCTGAGACTGGTAAACAAACACTATTTTCCTTTTTTATTTGAAATCATGAGTATATTTTAAAGTATGTTCTCTAATATGATTTAAATTGAATTTTTTGATATAAAAGCTCTCTCTAATTTGAAGGCTTAATCAATTTCATATTTTGTTCGACTCATATTGGTTTAAATTGTATATTGATATAAATACATATTTATTGATATTAATGATTCAAGATTGGCTATGCAAAGGAATTTTGCTCGTATGTAATTAAACATATAATTTTTATCTCAACTTGTGTATTTCTTGCTTGGTTTTAGCATGACATTAGGCTACATAAAATTAGGTAACATGATAGTGGTGATCTAATCTCTTGGCCTTCAAAATGATAGTTTTCATTGCATTGGGAATTGATCTACCATTAAAATACCTTGTTTCCATCACCTACCACTTGAGTATCCTCAAGAAAAACACACAGGTCATGAACTTAATTTTTTGTTGCCATCTACATACAGGTAAAGCCATCAAAGTTATCTCATAGCCTGCACCACCATATTCCTATATTACAATTCATCTCAGCTAGTTTTTCTTAGGTAGTTCATGGCCTTTTAATAGCTTACTCTTTACCATTCAAGCCCTAAAACAATCTGAAGCTTCCATCTGGTCTCTGTCTCTTGTCAAGAGCTTTTTCACCACCTGAATAAACTATTGTTGTTACTCAACATTCTAAAATCCTCTTTATTATGTGAAATCATTAGAGTTTCCTAAGCTCTTGATATGGTCTGCATTTTTTGGCTACAACCATGTGGTCAAATCCACCACATAGCCTTACATGCCTTCTACATAGCTATACATGCCTACCACACAGCCCACAAATAAAAAATGGGTCCAAAATGGTTTTAATTAAAAAAGTCAACTTTTGATTTTTTGAATAGTTTAAATATTAATTTTTTCATTGTAAATCTTGAAGCAATTCATAGGCCAGTTGGTGGAGTTATTTTTGTGAAAAAAAAGTGTGGTGGGAAGTCAAAGGTTTGACTCCCACTCACACCAGTTTTTGTTCAAATTATTTTTTGGGTGGGGGAAGTTTTTTTTACTTTTCTTTTTAAACATACTATATTGTATTGGTCTATTATTGATATTATCCTTCTCCTAGACACATATTTGGTGGTATCCAACGTCTATTTAGGGAGGCCATTTTTTATTAAAATTGGTGAATTTCAAGCAATTCTAAGTCCCAAACAAGATTTAAATTGCATTTGGCATTAGGGGCTCCACCCCTCGACCCTATCCATGTTGGGGGATGCTACCCCCAGACCCTTGCATCATGCCCTACTATAAAGTACTTCCGAGTGTCAAAGACTATTGGATGAAATCTGATCTAGAAGGAGATAAGTTTCCCTCATAGTATAAATAAGTTTGTTCACATAGATTGCTTATGGACATATTTTTTACTGAGTTTGACATCTAATATTTGAACATTTCTTATACTTGTAAACTTAGGGGGGTTATTTTTGATACTTATGGAGGTAGACTTTGATAGGGTGATTATGCTTATTACCAATCGAGGATGTTTTTAGTTATTTTTTAAAAATAAAAACACTATGTAGCAAATAATATGGGAGATATAAGGATATTTTCTAAAGTCATTGCTTGGTCATATCTCATATTTTCACCTGACAAAGATGGAGGGTGAGGTCTAGTTTAGCCAGTGGATAAAACCCCTCACAAGCATACCACTTTCTTCTCCTTCTCTCATTACTTGATTTCTTGTTCCTGCTTTCTTCTCTCTCCTTATAGATGCATTATTGATAGAGCGTAATGTCCTCCTTGGTCTATTTTTAGTTTCACTTGTGTTATTTTGGTAGGAACTACACTATTTGCTCATACTTGGACATATTGTCAGTTGTATTTGATGTCCATTTGTTGGGATGTGCATTGTCACTTGTGCATTGATTGATCACATTTGGATGCATTGTCAGTTAAGTCTAACATCCATTTGTTGAGATGTGCCTTATCACTTGTGAACTATTTCTTGCAAACTTTAGAGGGAGGTCACTGGTATTTTTACTAATTATCTTAGGGGGGTTGTTGTGGAGCTTGCTATCTCTTTTATCTCTTTTGGGGGGAGTTTTTTCCTATGAGTTTTCTCCCTTTATCCACTTTGTGAGTTTTTTTTATTGGGTACCTAATCAGGCCTAGTTTTTGGGACCCTTTTATGTTGCACTACCCACCTAAGCTTTGTTTGAGAGGGGGTGTTGGTGTAGAGGTTTTACCCTTGCATGGGTTATTACTACACTTTTTTATTCATCTTTCTTAGGTGGATTTATAGGTCCATTAGAGTCTTATTATGATTTCATAAATTCACTTGCACATGCCTATTTGTATTCAACATGGTTGCACTATTAATTTGGTAACCAATGTTCACATGTGGGGTTTGGCATGTTACACATGGGGTTCCTATTCACTTAGCAACTGAGCAATGTTATCATTTCCAAATGGATGTGTATTGGTACCCCTCATCTACCTATATAAGGACCTATCCTCTAAGTCACTTAAGAAATAATATTGATGAGCCATTGAGCTAATTGTGGAATATTACAGTATAGTAGTTTGTCTGGTGTAGAGTCCATGGTTGTTTAGCTTGTAGGCCATTTATTATTGCACCAAGGAGCCCATTAAGCCTTTAAACTTGGGTGCATGCCAATAGGCTCTTTTTAATATTCATATAGTAACCATCTTCACTAATATAACTATTGTAGTCTCTATTCTACTCTCATTATGATTTCATGTTGCAATATTATTGTGTGTTTGATCTTCCATCATTTGGTCTTGGATGTCTCATTAGTAGATGATTCTAACAATGGAGATACAAATGAAGAGATGTGGATAAGAAATGGAGAGTTTAGATCTTGATCCATTATATCAAACAATTATTTTCTATATTTTCAAACTAAGATAAGTCCATGCAAATAATGTCGATCCACATGATATACTAATGGATCCAAATCACTGTCCAATCACAACTATAGTTTGAATGAACACTCTAAGATCTGGTTAAATGTGTGAGTTGAAGTTTAATTTTGACTAGAATAAATGTGGTAAGGATTAGAAGAATATATAATTAAATCTAATATAGTCTCAATTAATTAGAATGCCAGATCTACATACAAGGTCGATCAACACTAAGCTAGAGAAGGAGGTCTAACTGTAACTTAATCATGTGGGTGTAGTCAATTAGATATAGATGGGTTTTCACATGAATATTTTGGATTATATATTATTTTACAATGAATAGAATCAAATTGATACTTCAATGCATAAAATTCAAATTTAGGTCTACCAATAGTATGCTTTCAACATATGACAGAGGCTTCATGCATTGATAGAATATGCATGACTTATGGTTAAACAAATCATACAAGATCCATCATAAATTACTCATTTGTGTATATAAAAAAGAATTTGTGTCATTAACAGGGGTATTCACAAACTTAGAGAATCCCTTTAACAGTTGTAACACTCCATGAAACAATCAGAGCAATCACTTATTTTGATGCCATTATTAGTGATTAGTGGATATTATACCAAGATAAAAATAATGAAAGTTAATGGAAAATATAAAATCATAGATATATTAAACATGTATTAAGTTATAGTTCATATATTTCATTTGAAAAATTGCACAAATATATAAGAAAGTATTTTTTGTATTGTAGGAATCTCACTAATCACTCAATCTCTTTGAATATCTTACCGACTAACTATAAGCTATTAACAATACATGATATAGTTTTATAATAAAAATATATCCAAATATCTAAAAATAACCTTACTATATTAACCATATGGTAATTAACAACTAATTACACAATAGTCAACATTATTTATCCAATGTAAATACTAATCCCCAACATTATGGTGAGTTTTTGGTTTGGTCTTGAGTATTTACATTTAGAGGTTATAAAAGCTCACTTGAGTTGTGATAGATCCTCACTTGTTGGATTAAATTTAAAAACCATTTTGGTGATGAAATCTAATGGAAGATACTCTTCACAAGTTCAAAAAGAACTACATTTGACCTTGATTATGAAGAATGGATATGTAGGTTACCCAAGATGTGGGGGCATCAGGTTCTAGGTCTTAGGCTAGGTTAGGATGGACATGTCATCTTTTCTAGAATGTAGGTGAAAATATCCTTAAGGGACTTATTATATGAGTTTTTATTGAAGCATATATGTGGAAAATCATGCCATGTGTTGATAAGCCTTTATGTTTATCATTAAAGGAATGACAATTCTAGGAACATCCCCATGTTAACTAAACCTAGTACAACCTTTTTAAATTATAAGGGAAGAAAAAAATTAATTGAATGTAACCCCTTTATATTTCAAATGAATTTTTTGAGACCATGTTCTTAAGGAGTCAATAACTTAATAAATCAACCTTCCCCTTCTAAGTTGTTTATCATGTTTACTTGCATTGTTGTGAGCATAAAAACAAAAGAAAATACCTACTAAATAATCTTATGTGTCACACTTATTATCATGATGTTGGATATTTGGGAAAAATAATTAAGTAATTAATAATTATTAAATTAAGTAAAAAAAAATTATTGTGCTTTTCTTGGATTTAAATGGATTCTTCCAGACAATTTTTTTTGGCATGACATTTGGTATCAAAGCTCAAGTTCAACACTGGGAGCTTTGGGGTGATTTGATTTAGTTCACTACTTCTGTAATACATTTTAATCTCATGTATGCTTGAAACATGTTGAATGATGAGAACATGGTAGTAAAAACATTTTAATTCATCAAGAACCACCATAAAAATAATTTTTAGAGATAAACATACAAATCCTACAAACCTTGCAACGTGTGTTGGAGTATTACATGAAAAGTTGAATTTAGGCTAGGATTTACTAAGAGAGAATATTTTTAATAGCATTAATGAATAGAGAGGTTTGCACAATGACATTAGTTGAGGTTGTGTAGAACCTATTACATGTGGGATCATACTAGACATCATGCATGAGTGCATGAGAGGCATCCTCCTCACAAGATAATTTTATCCTTATGGTATGAATCTAAAGATGCCTGAGCTTCGAATCATGTACTAACTAAGTATGTATATACTATAGATATGAGGTTGATTAGGGCATTTGGAGCTTAGCTTAAGAGGGGACTTCCACTAGGCATGTGTTTTAAGTGTAGTCTTATTGGGAATAACACATGGGAATGCCCATAGAGGGTCTAGTAAGCTTCTTAATGGTCAGAGATTATGGAGTAAATGTAGTTAACAATTGAATGGAGGTCACACCTAATGTATGTTACATATGAGAATGCATAGGGTGTCTTCATAGATGATAACTCAATTACCCTCGATGGAGGTTGTCATGAATCAAATGGTAGGGCATCAAGGGTTGGACCTTCTACGACTTAAGATGGGCTATATTTTGGGCCCAATTTTATAATACCTTAATTATTATACTTATATCACTGTCTTCTACTCAATAGACTTATGTTTTGTTTTCAAGAGGCACTTGGTGCCATTATTATCCATTTTGACTACTATGATGGATATTGGATTATATTTTTATAACTCACTCCATGTATGTAAAGTTGTCTATTTTTTCATATTAGTGATATAGTACCTAATTTTTGTCTTGAGATAACATGTGCTAGTGTGTTGAGACCTTTAAATTTTGTGGATAAATAAATAAACAAGAAAACATGTATAAAAATTCTTAAGAGATTTTAAAACTTTAACAAAATAAGTTGTTACATGTAGGGAAGCCACTTTGATCTTCATCATTTCACAATAGTTATGATTCATGGTTGATTAGTTATCTAAGAGATTTAGATAAGTTGTTATATTTTTCATGAGATACCTTGGTGGATAAATAAAATTTACATTAGGGTGCATGTTTGACATTATTTATTTTTAGGGGTAGATGAGATTCTTTAGTGATTTGTGACTATAAAAGAGACATGTCTACTATAGTTATGGACAAACTAGATAAATATTTACCATATTTATATGCCAATAGTCCAATCATTTTGTTTTTATGAAATTGTACCCTAATTGCACATTGTTGTGAGCCAATGTCGATTAATACTAAAAAATTTATTCATATACCTTATTTTGACCCTTAGCCAAATCACATATATGTATGTTCAAATGTAAAACCTATTATCTTAACCCTTGTATTATATTGTATTTTTAGAACACCTCTAGAACAAATTCAACCTTGTTAAAATAAAAATATTTTTTCATGATCGTGTTGTGTATGTTAAAGTGAAAAAAATTATTCATGTTATGTAGATAGCTTTTACCAATGTAAATGTGAACGTACTTATGATGTACCCTATGCATATAGCACCCATGTGGAACTATTGTGTAGATTAACACTCATTCATGTAAACATATAAAACATATGTGAAATTGTTGTGTAGTGTGATTTTTGACTTGTTAGTGTGGTATTGTGTTGTGTAACCCTATATCATTTCTTTATTGATGGAGTATATATGTAAGTGTGGGTTTTGAGGAAGATGTAAATATTTGTTCATATTAGTATGAATAAGGTTTTGGGATAGGAAGTGGAGCTTCACATAGGCTGAAAACCTACTTTTACCCTTTGCATGAAGTAACACCCTTAATATTTCATGCGAATGCACCATGAGTTATTTGTGCATAATGGTCACCTTGTAAACAAAGTGTCCCTCCACTCACCCCTTAGTGGTTGTTGAAAGATGTTTTTTTTGATTACCACCCTATGTTCAACTAAAAAACCAATGATAGTAAATTTTACAATCTTATTCATAAAATAAACACTTTCATCATAAAACACCAAATTTATATACAATATATTCATTTAGTACTATATAACAAAAATAAGTATAAAAGGAAACTTTGATATGTATGTATGATTGAAAAGACTTAATAAAATGGGTTTTGAAAGATCTTTCAGGATTGATTTCTTAGCTCATCAGCTAATATGATGATTACTCTGTCTTTCTCCCCTGAAGTGGATTCCTAAGCCACATAGTGTAACTAATGTGATAAATTGTAATGCTATTATGTTGAAAATTTATTTTAAATTTATTATAAATTTAAGTTGATTTAAAAAACACCTTTTTTAATTTTGAAATTGGATTGTTAAGGTTATCTATCCATTTTTTCCAGTTGTTTTTGTTTGAATTATAAAGTTTTATTTATTTTGATTATAACACTCTTTTGTGGCTACTTGGCCTTAAATTATTTTAATATTATTCTAATTTTTTTGAGATGTTCGTTGATTATAAATGTTGGTTTCTTATTGTCGTAATTTACAATTTTGTTTCACTTATGTTAGTATGGGGGAGAAGATAAATTATGAGACAAAATATAGGGTTGAAATGGTAACTTGTATGGGTGGGTTCATGACACCATCCTTCCCTCACCAGATATGATGATTTATACAAGATTAAGCTAAAATACTTGCTTTCCTATTTTAATTTCACCATTGAATGACACTTCGTATTGCCCAAAATTGATCAATATTTCTCAATGTGATTTTGCCTTAGAATAACACTTAACATCACATAATGTAATTTCACTGAATGATACTCAAAATTTTCTTAGTATGATCATACAAAAAAATTACACTTGTACTCACATGATTCATATAAAAGGTTATTCAATTATCAATTGATCAATGGTGGAACTATGAGTATCAATTTTCTACTAACTAACTAACTAACTAACTAACTAACTAACTATATATATATATATATATATATATATATAGGTGGAAATTGGTGCTAGATACTTGTTTGAAACATTTTAAATAATTTTAAAATAAGAACTATAATAATGAATAGTATTAAGAAATTATGTATTATTCTATGAAATCTATACTTTAGAATTTAATAATGGATTTTGTGTTGATAGATTTTAATTATTAATACTCGTGAGGGATTCAATAAATCAAAAGGAGTGAGCTTAGTCAAGAGAACATTATTAGATACTATAACTAACTTTTTGAATTTAAGAAATACAAGAAAATTTATGTTTAATGCATTGTGACTACATTTTTATTGCATCATGTTATGTGTTTTATCTTGGATTGCTTTATGGAGATGTGTTCACCTTACAAATCTTAATTGTAGTTGTTGCATCAAGGATGATGTTTTTATAATAGGGGGAGAATGTAGTAGCCATCACATTGACCATCTAAACCCTAGTCATTTTTGGTTAGTCATCACTTATGTTATGTGTGACTAATCCTCATTACATTTAATTATTAGATTTTTGTTCCCTCCAATTATAAAAGTCCCTTGTGTGGTGAATCACTCCTAGAATAGTTTATTAAATATGGAATTTGTAAATCAATAAAGTTAAAATTAAATAAAAATAAAATATGTGGAATTGTATAATTCAAATAATTGATAGATTTATGCATAACCACTCTAGGAAGGCTACGAAGGCTAATGGGTAGGTCATAGCTTAGGGTAGGTGGTTATGAAACTCATGGAGAGTGGAAGGAGGATTGTGAGAGCCTTTAATGTACTTTTTAAGGACCCACATGGGCTTGTGTGAAGATTTTTGACCATGTAATAAAAATACAATGGTGGGTTTACTTGTGCAAGTAAACTCGCATGGGTTTTTAAGGATTTAAAAGAGAAGGTATGGGTCTTATATGATAAGAAAATTCCTATGTAATAAGATTTACCTTATTCATTAATATGTTGGTTGGGAATTTTGAAAAAACAAAACCCCTTTTTATTGCTAACTTTTGGCCATTTTTAGGAGTTGATCATTTTAGTGGAGAGCTTGTTAGAGAAGATGAGTTTGGAGAGGATTTTGAAGGGAGATTTCAAGAGGGAAAGGTAGGATCCTTATATTTAATTTTTTTTGTTTGAAAAATGATAAGTAATTAGATTTTATGAATAATCAAATAAATTAACGTGTTTTATAACCTTTCTCTACATAATGTAAAATAGTTTTCCATTAGATTGAAATCCTCAATATCTTTACATGCTCTTTATTTTAGAAATAAAAAGAATAAAGTTTGGGCTTCCATGTGCCTTATTTGTTTTAAAATAACTAATTATGTTTCAATACACACACACACACACACATAACTAAGGGAAAAAATGATTTAATGTGCATATAAACTATTTGAAATATACCAAGAGAATAAGGGAAGTTGTATGCACACTAAATCATTTCCCCCTTAATTTAGTATATGTATGCATGTATGTAATAAATAAATATATAAAATTAAAAGACTAATATGTGTGTGTGTGTGTTAATATTTTTGATAAGTTGTAATTTTCATTCAAAATAAATATTAAATAAAAGATAATTGGTTGTGTTGTATTTTTTAAAATTAAAAAAAATAAAAACAAAAAAAATATAACTATATATAACTATATATAACTATATATATATATATATATATATATATATATATATATATATATATATATATGTATATATATAGTTATATGTATATATATAGTTATATGTATATATATATATATATATATATATATATATATATATATATATATAATTTTAAAAATACAACACAACCAATTACCTTTTATTTAATATTTATTTTAAATGAAAATTACAACTTATATTTTGTTATATATATTTTTTGTTTTTATTTTATTTTAAAAATACAACAAAATTACAACTTATCAAAAATAATAACACACACACACACACACACACACAAAGATTTTTTTTAATGAGAAAGGGGGACAAAGGGATTACATTTTATTTACTATTTTTAAAAAAATTAAAATTATAACTTATCAAAAATAATAACACACACATACACCCACATACACACAGATTTTTTTTAATGACAAAGTGGGACAAAGGGATGCATCGACCCCAATCCCCCTCCTTTAGGGTTAGCCCAACCTGTCCCCCTATCCTTCATTAAAATTATTAATGATCCTAATTAATTAAACATTTGTGTCCCTTTAACTTTAATTCTATCAGATACCTCAATTAAAACTAGTGCATCATTTTTTATTTTAAGTGGCTTGCCTATTAATAGTGGAATCATATAGTAATAATAATTTTAAAAAAAAAAAGTTAGAGTATTATTTAACTATTAATAATCATTGCATATGTCTAAGTGACTTTATTCTTAATCACCCTATGGTTTTGAGTGGATTCAAGCATTGGGTCCTTCAAGTGAATATTAAACTTGATTAGGTATTTTAAATCACACTTCTTAGTTTGTGAAATAGATTTTCATACCCAAATAAACTAATAAAGCAAATAAATTTTAATTGTTTAATTGAAAAAATTGGTACTAGTGCATTACCATGCTTCTCAACCTAGTTAAAATCTATTTGGAATCAGAGAAAAATAACTACCTAAAATTGAAAAAATTTAAATCTAAGACTTGGACCATATTTTATTTGGATGTGAAATGTCAATGGAACAATTAGATAATTTTTGTTTCCAATAGTAACAATTATTTTTGGCCAATTCTAAAAGATGTATATAGAATAAAAAATTTAGTACTTTTCTTAGTCTCTAAAGCCAATTTGGAATCCAAAAAAATTAAATACTTAGAGGATAGATTTATCAAAAAATAAAACTAAAACATACTTAAAATGGCTACAATTTAATAGTTAAACAAATAAGTAATATTATTCTTGAATATTTCAATTAAATTTAGATGGTTTTTAAATCAGTTCCATAAAGGAAAGTTGCAAATAAAACTTATGATTATTAAAACCACTTTAGAATGATAGGTAAATGTCCAATTTAATCATACAAAAAATTTACCTAAAGTTGTAAACATACTCCCTCTAGTTTAGTAAACTCATACAAACTATTACAAAGTTTTATTTCCTCTTTCACAAATTTATTTTAAGGCTTTTTCAAACCATTTTCATAAACTAGAAACTAGAGCAAAATAAAGGATCTGAACTGTTATTTTTTCATCATGACCCTTTTTGTGTTCCCTTTTTAGTACAATGTATAGGTAAATTCATTATGTTATTTTGATATTAAAGTGAAGCCTTAATTGTTTAGGTAATCTAGTATCCTTCTTAGATACTAGTTCTAGACATAATTTCTCTAATAATTTACCTAGCTAGGAATAAATGTGTAAATGCTAGTGTCCTAATCATGGTGGCATTTGGTTGTGTTTAGTCTCTTGTAAAATAACAAAAAAATACTCTGCATCATTGTTAGTTTAATCATGAATTTTAAAACCCTAGTTTAAATTAGAAAACCAACATCATGACTTTTTTGACTTTGGGTTAGTTACTTCTAAGAGGTTATTGGTAGTGGTAAAATAATCCAAAATATTATTACCATGTTGAACTTAGATAGTTCCACGAGTCTTATTCCACATACTAGGGTATCCCATGTTAACCCTTGGTAACATATAGTTATAAATGGGTCAGTTAATGGTCATATAATTACTTGCAAAGATCATTGTGTAAACATAGTCATTATGTTGATTGGTGAAGGCTAATATCTTTTATATTATAGTTAACATTCATTTTGGAACCTGGTAAATTATTGTGTTTTAACCTTTTCAGGTTTTACTAGGTGTAAATCTTAAGTTAGACTAAAGGGCTGAGTTATTTAAATTAGTGAAATAATATGCAATAAAAAACCATTGATTTATTATATATTTTGAATTATTTTTAATTTCTAAAAATAGTAATAAATATATGCAAAGAGAGATTTATCTGGAAAACAACTATTGTAGAAGATATAGGTATTGAAAATTGGGTTATAGATAGGTTTGAGTGTCGTCAACAGGGTCCCTAGGTCAAATTCTTCACTAGACAATAGAGCCCCACCTAGACAATAGTGACATGTAGCTCTAGTGTCTTAAAAATGGTGATATTATACTCTTTGTAGGACTATTCCTATTTTTTGGGAGCACCTATGCCTATGTTTTTGAGTTTTATTCCTAAATGCATGAAATCTAGAGCTTTGTATTATGATTGGAATAGCTAATTTAGTATGCAAACCCTAATCCTCATTGCAAGTATGACATGAGATAAAAATATGTGTTTATTATTAGGATAGGCTGGACATCCTCAACACCCCATTATGAAGAGTGTTTCCTACATACAAATACTCTGAAGAGGGATCAAACTCGATGTAGTTCTCCCACATAGTGCTTGGTACAAGTGTAAGTGAATTCTAGAATGATAGAGGTCTTGAATGCCTTGAGTATGCTTGAGATTGAAAATATTTGAATTATGGGCTTAGGGAAGTTATATATGGTAGCATGCAGAAGTATGGAATAATAGGGATTAATAAACGTGATTTTGCTCAACTTGTTTCTTATTTGAATAGGATTTTGGCATCTAGTTTCCATCTAGTGGACAAAGGTCTAATAGTCTTTTATTTATAGTGATATGTATCTTGTGCATATAATAAAATGTGTTTAGGCCAAATTTAAGAGGTGAATACGTTTGAAAATATATCCATTTGGGATATTTAGAGCAAGGGACACTAACACTAAGTTGGGGACACTAGCACCATGTGGCTCTAGTATCTTTAATGTGGTGCTAGTGTCCAGTTGGTAGGCTGATAGGCATAATGGGTTAGGATATAGGAATACAATTTTGTGACTATGTTTGAGCTAGATGGAGATGTCAGTGGTCTGCACAATGTATTGAAAAGTGTGATAAAGGCTCAAGGATAGGTTTAGGGCTAAGCTAGGAATAGACTATCTCAAGTAACACTCTTAGCATCCAAATACCACTTTTAGGTGATTACATTTACCCCCCTTTATGCTATAAATACAACAAAGTGAAATGACTAGTATAAAGGGAAAAAAAAACATACCTAGACTTACCTAGGAAGTGAAGCCTATGTAGTTGAGTATGAGTATATGAATCTAGGTCTATGTATGTGAAACATGCAAAAATCAATCCTTACTTAAGATATTATAAAAATAAAAGGCTATGTTAAATAAATTAACTAAGTAAAGATGAGTAAAGATATAGGAAGGAGGAAAGGAATGAATACACCTTATTGGGTAGATGAACTAATGTATGAACTTGGTGACAACTTATGTGTGTATGTACATAGTGAACAAATCAGTGAAATTTTGGACTGAGCTGATAGCTTGCTCAATATTCATGTGTGGGTGGTTCAAGAACTCAGTCTAGTTTTGACTCCATCATTGTCCACCCATGTTTGGTGGAGCATGACTTGTGAATAGCTTGGATAAGATAATAAGTGTGTCTAATCCTCTCATATGGGCGGCTCAAAAACTTAATCAAGCTATGAATCCATCATTTCCCACCCATGTGAAGTATATGCCTCTAAAACTAAACTTTTCAAAGTGATGAAATTATCTAACTGGGTATATCTAACTATGCATGTCAGCTCCATAACCACTTGGGTACATTATGAAGATCTAGGCCACTTGAGATTGCCAACCATTGTAGATGGAGTAAGGAATGAAACTAGTGACAACTTATAATATGATAACAAGTGTATACAACATATAAAATGACATGGAGTTTACCATTCCATCTGACCAACCTGTGTATAACTAAGCATATAGAGACTATGTGTCATGCACATGCCCCTAATCTGATATCTAAGTATACTAATTCTAGACTAAGTATGTAATAATTGTATATGTGTATTTGAACTAAATGTGGGAGTGATCATGCCACTCATGATGCCCCCAATCTAGGAAACTAGTATGAATCTTAGCTAAAATGAGTGTATTTGAGAAAAATCTAAACATAACTATCAAACCTATGACTGTATCTATTTAAACCTGTATTACACCTAGTGTACTATTATGGCTAATATGGACTGCCCTAAAGCTAGGTCTACTAGACAATATCACCATGTATTAGACAATAATGCCCTATGGTTCTAGTGTCCCAATCTGGGCATTGATGTCTATCTAGTCTAAAATATGGGTAATTTAATTTCTTTATGAGTCCCTATTCTTTTATGTCTGACCCATGTCTAATTTCTAAAATTGAGTCTATGTGATGAAAATTATCTATGAATAGAAGTGTAGGAGCTTGATCTCTATGATAAACCCCTATGAATGACCCCTCTTTTGAGGGTAGTTTTTGACATGTGAAAGAACTCTCCTCAAAAGAAAATGACTCTATAAAATGTGTTAACTGGAGCATATAAGATAACTATGTGATATTACAATACAATATGAAAACATAACATCAAAATTTAAAAGAATATGAGCATAAGTATGTCATGTAAGATGTATGTTGTATCTAGCATTGCACTAGGGTGTCAATATAGATGTAATCAATGTGTATAATAAAGAAATGAGTAACTACCTAGGGGGATGGGTCATGATGTCCATAACAACACCCAAGTAGGAAGGGTAGATGCATGAGGTCCCTCATGGCATCAAAAATTAGTATGTGTAACAAGCAAAAACAAGTTTCATGGTGAAGACACATATAATAAAGCATACATACAAAACATGTGAGGTGTACAAAATTAGGACAAGGGGCTATAATACAATGGACATGGGAAAATTCCACTAAATTTTAGAATAAAAGACATACAAGGGCATGTTCAAATGTCACTATATGAAATCAATAAGTAATTTGGCTTATATCCACGTATATAATTAGGAAAGCACACACAAGGGACATGGGCTCATGTAAAATGCATACATGAATATAATTGGCATATATACAAAAAGTATTAACATATTCAAATGCCCTGAAAATGGCAGAAGCATAAGAAACACAATCAAGTATAAACTAAGAAAGATAGAAATGAAAATATGTAGTAAAAATATGTGTAAATGCTAAGATGTACATATGATGAGTATAAACTATTGATAGTTATAAAAATATTATAATGAGTAATAATGATCAATATCAATATATATTAATGCATAATTTGGAATGTATAGAATGTAAGGATAAAACCTAGTAGTAGAAACTATGTATGAGATGCCCCCAAATGGGTGGATATGTCAAATGAATAAACTTAGATCAATTTATATGCCCACAGTGGGTAGATGATATCAATTTTGGATTAGTGTAGTGGAATAGATTCATTTATGTAATATACAATCACTCGACAAGAAAAAGTGAAACATAAATGTATGATAAAACAAATTATACTAAGATAACTAGTATATGTAGTGTTTGGAAAATAGGAGAAATGTAAACATAAAAATGCTTACAATCTATAATTTTTTTGTTTTCTAAGTAATATTAAATGTTTTGACATGTTATATTATTTTTTTATTTTCTAGATATAATATATTTACATGAAAATGAAAATAAAATATGTACAAGGAGTAAGAGAAGAAATTATGTACAAGAGGTTAAGAACCATACTAACTAATGAGTCTCATGGGAGACTCACTATCACTATGATGTGTGTTGAACAAGGGAACTATCATAATGTGTATTGTGTGAAATGGCAATTGTGATCCCATAATTTGTTGTGCAGAGTAATCTATGTGTAAATTTGCCTATGTAGTGATGCTATGAATCTATGGCACTGAATGTGATTCCCTATGAACTATAGGGGTGTTAGGAACCCATCTTATAAAAAAATAAGTTGTAGGTGACATAGGTGCCCTATGTTAAGAACCCCTAGAACCCAATAGTACTAATCTTGGAATAAACTGAGTAGAGGAAGGTCCTCTAGAATCTATGACATATCTCTGAAATAAGGGTCTCTATAATAATGGTCTCTATGGGATTGTAAATGTACATGTCAATATCATAGGAGTAGACCTCTCCCACACTAGTGGCTATGATAAAATCTATGTTGTATGCATAGGAGTTATACTCTCAAATGTAACTGATAACTATGTAATATCTAGTAACAGTGATAGAATTATAACTAGTGACTGTGCTGGAATTGTAATTGATAATTGTGTTGGAATTGATTATGGGATAGGTAGAGGATAATCATATGGGACACCCTCAACTTTAACCACCTAATTTTCTTGTATGTACTTTAAGCATAGGTATACTATAGATGGGATGGCTAGAATCTACTATAACCATGGCCTACCCAATAATATATTGAATACATTAGTACTAGGTACTACTAGGAACCAAATGGATATGTGTGCTAGTCTAGCCTATAATGGAAGCAAAATATCTCAGATGGAGCTCTGAACATGTCTAATAAAATCACTAATGATTATATATGTAGGGAATATATCCCACTCTATGTAACCCAAATTCAGTAAGAGTGTCATAGTACACATGTTAATGTTTGACCCATTTTAAACCATAACACTTTAGATAGGATGGTGATCTATGTATGATCGTATGAAGAGTGCATGTAGATCTATATCATCATCCAAAATCTCCTACTCTGAGAATGTGATAAGTGGTATAGGTGGTACTATAGTATGGTACATGATAATAATATTATACAATGGATGTGCCTCCTCTGTAATTATGAAATATGAAGCCTATGGTGGATACACCTGATATGTAGAGTGAATACCTAATGTTCCCCCTACCTCATTCATTGTGTTCTTTGGGAACGGAAATGAAAATATATTTAGTGCCTTAAAATTTATTTTTTGTGATTTTAATGCCTCTATGGGTGTGCCCACATCAATAATATAAGCCTCAATTAGATCTCATATCTTGTACTTTAAGCTTATACATCTGCTTGTTGTGTGGTCTGGTACCCTATGACATTCATAAAATGAATTTGAATCATATTTATTTGGAAGAGGCTATTTCATATCAATATATTTAATGGGAGTGAGAGATATGACATTAAATTCTAAGAGATATTGTAAAACCCATGTTGTTGACTCTAGAAGGTTAGTGAAGACTCTATGCTAAGGAGCAGATAAAACCAATTTAGGAGATATATCAGAAGCTGTGTTAACTATGGCCTTATGATAATTTTTGTTCTCTATGGACCTTACCTTGTATGTATGTTTATTTTAACTCTTAATAGTGGATTTTGATCCATTTTTGTACTTGATTTTTCCCATTAATAAGAGATTAACCTCTCTTTCTTTGACTGTGTGACATAAATCTATAACTGTAGGAAACTTATTGAATAAGATAGCTTCATATAAGGTTGGTAAGATAATATATTTAAATATGTCCTAAATCTCTCTATCTACCATGGGGATAGTCATTTTGGTTAATATTGTCTTGTATCATAAGACATAATATACAATTACCTCATTAAAATTTTATTTTAACTATGTCTCTTGTGCATATGATATCTTATCACTGATGTTGATGGAGAAATGTGCTAAAAAATGTTGAGTAAAGGATTGAATGATATGATAGATTGATTTTGTAAATCATAAAACCATTATAGGGCATAATCCTTTAGATTTCATGAACATAACTTCATGAGAATCCAATCATTAGACATATAGTCTAAGCATGCTACATGAAAAGATCTAAGATGATGCTCTGGGTCACCCATGCCATCATATAGTGTAAGCTTAGGTTCCATGAAATTGGATTTCAAGGGAGTTTTTACTATGTGATGTGAAAAAGGTGTATGCAAGAGAATGTTAGAATCCAAGGCATGTGATGGCCTAGTGGCTCCCTTCTCGATATGTAACACTTTAGAATATAGATTATGAATCTCATGTATATAGGATTTTACATCTTGATTGGAATAACTAGCTATAAGTATTGTAGCTATCACTGATGTTTGTTGAATTAAAATTTTAGGTTATACTAGCTAAGTTAGTTGAGTTGGCCCCATTAAAAGTGTAACAACATTATTAACTAGTGGATTTGAAGATTGACCATTATTTATTTTATGGAGTTCTTCCTAAATAATATTGATGAATTCATCTTGTCTATCCATGTTTTTAGACATGAAATCTTTTAATTGTTTCTTATTGGTTACATCAAATCTATTGGTAAATTTTGCCATTATAGTTGGAAGGGTGAGAAAACAAGTTTTATATATTTTAAACCTTTAAAGAATGTTAATCTAAGAAAGATTGAAAAAAATAAATATGGAAGTAATTCTAATATTTTGAAACTAATAACTTAGTATGAATAGAAAAAGGATACAAACCCTAAGTGTGTTTAGGGTTAGGGTGTTTTGATTAGGGTTTCTTTGCAAAAAAAATAAATTTTATTTAAATAAATTGAAACCCTAATATGAAATTGATTTAATGAGCTAAGTTATGCCAAAAAATAGAAAAATATAAGTATGTAACTCTAATTTATTGCACAAAAATTAGGAAAATGCAAACTAGGGTTTTGAGGAATATTTGAAGTACATTAGGTTCACTAAATGATTTAACCTTTTAGGGTCTTAATTATGTAAGTCCTAAGTTAGATTAAAGGGTTGAGTTGTCTAAATTAGTGAAATAATATGCAATAAATAACCACTAATTTGTTATAGATTTTGACTTATTTTAACTTTCTTAAAATAGTAATAAATATATGAAAATAGAGAATTATCTAAAAAATAACTATTGCATAAGATCTAGTGCTGAAAATTGGGTTACAGATATGTCTGAGTGTCATCAATAGGGTCCTTGTGTCAGATTCTTCACTAGATAGTAGTGACTCACTTGGATAGTAGTAACATGTGGATCTAGTGTCTAGAAAATGGTAATAGTGTTTTCTTTTTAGGACTGTTCCTATTTTATAGGAGCACTTTCACCTATATTTTGAGGTTCTATTACTGCACGCATGAAATTTAGAACTTTGTATTATGCCTAAAATAATGGATTTAGTATGCAAACCCTAATCCTCCTTATAAGTATGTCAAGATCTAAAAATGTGTGTCTATTAATAGTATAGGCTAGACATCCTCAACACTCCACTGTGAAAAAAGTTACCTACATAGAAATACTCTATGGAAGGATCAAGTTGGATGTATTTCTCCCACCTAGTGCTTGGTGCAAGTGTAAGATAATGATAAAATGATAGTGGTATTGAATGCCTTAAGTCTGATTGAGATTAAAAATCTTTGAAATATGGGATTAGGGAAGTTGTAGATGGTAGTATGCAGAAGTAAGGCAGAATAGGGATTAATAACCTTGATTTTTTCAACCTGTTTCTTATTTGAATAGGATTTTTGCATCTATTTTATCTCTAATGGATAGAGGTCTAATAGTCTTGTATTTATAGTGGTCTGTAGCTTATGTAGATGATGAAATGTGCTTAGACTGATGTTAGGAAGGGCATACATTTGAAAATATATCCATTCAAGAGAGTTAGGGTAAGGGACACTAGCAGCAAATTGGGGACACTAGCATTTGTGGCTCTAGTGTCCTTAATGTGGTGCTAGTGTTCGTCTAGTAGGATACTAGGAATAATGGGTTAGGATATGGGAATATAGTTTTAAGACCATGTTTGAGTTGATTGGATATGTTCATGGTCTACATAATGGTAAAAAAAGTGATAAATACTCTAGGATACGTCTAGGGCTAAGCTATTAATAGCCTATCTCAAACAATGCTCTTAGCATCCAAATACCATTTTTAGGTGATTACATATAGATAATCCTCATCTTGAATATGAAAGTGGTCATAAAAAATATATAGGTAGCTCAAAAATTGAGTGTAAGGATTAATAATTAACTCATACAGTGTTTTTATAGCACGAGCATTAAATAATAACCCATAGGGTGTTTATCCTTAGAATGAGTTATAATAATTAACCTTGGGGTGCCCTTCCTTATGAATTTAGAATTTTATCTTGTTTATTAAATTCACATTACACATGGATGATTACTAGGTGAAACTCTAGTTAGATGATATGTGGTGACTTACATGGAAACTTTAATGAGTGAGCTTTGGATACTTTTGACTTGACCCTTTTTATTAATGAAGACACTCTTGAGAGATGGATTTTCTATGAGTAATGTTTGTTTTGAGTTATTGGTACTTCTAAATTTATTAGGTTAAAGGAATGAAGGTTCCTTTATCATTTATTTAGATAATTATATGTCTCTCTTTTGAGATAATTCTTTGAGTTGCATATGAACCTTATGTTGTGAAGGTGATTCATGCAAGGGATTGTGGTCAAAAATTGGGTTGGTCTTGAGTATTTACATCTAGATCTTATAGAAGCTTAGTGGAGATGTGATAGATTTTATCTTGTTGGATTAGATTGACATCCCATTTTGGTGATGACATCTTGTGGAAGAGACTCTTCACAAGCTCAAGGAGAACTAAATTTGACCATGATTCTAAATAACGTATATGTAGATAGCTAAATATGTTGGGGCATCAGGTCCTAGGTCTTAGGCTAGGTTAGGGTGGTCATGTAGTATTTTCTATAGTTTAGGTGAAAACTTCATTAAGGGACTTGTTCTATAAGTTTTTATTGAAAAATATTTTTGGTAACTTATGACGTGTTGATAGGCCTTACTAAAAAATAAAGTAATGATTTTTGTAGGGACATATCCCTCTTAACTAAACCTAGTATAACATTTTTTATTCATAAAGGAAGAACAAAATTAATTGATTTTAAGACATTTATGTTTCACCTAGATTTTTTGAGACACTATTCTTAATGGAGTAATTAAATTAATAAATCAACCTTCCCCTTCTAAGTTTTTTTATCACATTTGCATGTATTTTTATGGGAAAGAAAATAAAACAAATTTTTGTTGCCAAATATTTTTGTGTTTCACACTTATTTTTGTGATGTTGGATGTTTGGGAATGATAATTAAGTAATTAATCATTATTAAATTAATAAAAAAATACCATGTTTTTATTAGTTTTAGATGGGTTTTATTAGATGAAATTTTTGGGTATGACAATTTGAGACAATAGTGATACAACATCCTTCTAATCTAGATTGTGAGCACTTGTGACCTAAAAATAAGGAATAGATTATTATAGTGATAAACATACACACCCCTATATGTATGGGATAGGATGACCTATAATGATACTCTCTCTTAATATACTAAAATATGAATAAGATCATAAAAAATAAAACTTACGTAAACTTGGTTGATTAGATAAGGACCTAAAATAATTGTAGATGTAGCATAGGGTAATCTACACTCAAATGTAAATAGGAAAGGGGTTTCAAATCCTAAACCTATGACATGGTGTATAGATATCAATAGGGATCAATTATGGGTAAGTGATTGTAAGGATGAAAGTAAAGTAAATGACGAGTAATTGTTTGTAAAGAAAGCAAGGTATAATGGTCAACCAAATGGGGATACATGAAATTTTATATGATATGTAGCAAGAATAAATAACCCTATATTTATACTATATTATTTGATATAAGGAAGAGCATAAAAAAATACACACAACATCCAAAAAGCAATAAACCAAATAATATCTAATCTTCCAAGTAATAAAGGAAAAATTATAGGCATATAAATACTTACCTTTAGGTAGATATGTTGATTATTTAATATACCCCTTATAATTAAGTGAATTTTATAAGAGATGTTATAGGTTGAAGATCTCAAAGGGTAAAATAAAGAGTCATATATTCTCAGTTAGGAACTACAAATATCTCATATTGATCTTCAATGAAACCATGAGACAAGACCTCCAGTATAAGGTTTTAAATTGTCTACTCTTCCAAATAATACCTAGGGAAACATTTAAGTACAAATAGAGTGTATGAATGTTATATATGTTTTATGAATGAAATATGACCCCTTTATATATAAATCCATTTTCCAAAACTAAACCTAAACTCTAAGCCAACAATATCAACTAGGAGGATATAGTTAGAATATTTCAGCTGAAATAGTATGGCATCAGTCAATCTAACACAATAAACATAATATAATATATTCTCTAAACTATATCAGGTTAGTTGATAAAGTATAAGGAAGTCAAATTATGAAATAAACTATATCGATTAGGTCAATATAATGGATATAGGGAAGTTATCAAATCTAAATGGAAATAATATGGAGAGGAAACATGGAGAGAGAGTCAAAGGAGGTCAAAATGATAGTAGTGATAGTGTGATCGAATACTATGAAAACATATCTCACAAAATATCATGAACCAATCCCCCCATTCTTAGTGCAAATTTTAAATCATCTACTCAGGGAAATTGATGTGTCAAAAATCCCATAAAATAGAAACTATCAACAAAGTGATAAATTGAAAAATATCAAGTGTAAACATATTCACCACTTGAAGCTCATCATGTATTACAATAGATAAATGCAAGATGGTGGTTTAGCATAAGTACATAATAACACAAACAAACATAATTGAAAATAAATACTGAAATACTTGTTGATAAATGAATAACTAAAACTACCATATACATACCTTCACTTACCATTTCACATAAATGATGTATGCAAATATAATAGTCTCAATCATGGAAGGCATAATAAAAGCATCTGATAAACCCTAAGGATTTAAGGATAAAAATAATGCATGCATATGCAAGATAGTCAAATAAATGGATGTCAAAAGAAAAATCTTAAAAATGATTAAAATAATTGAAAAATCTAGCAAGATGATCTAGATTAGAACCAAAATATCTAATTAAGTAGATAAAAATAAATTAAAATTGGTAATTTGAAACACAAAGGCTACTTACAACTGAAAAACACCAAAAAATGCATCCAAAGTAAAATAAGTAACAATCTAAATAAAAAAAAGGACATAAAGAACCGTTATATGTTAAAAACATTAATGTAAGAGAAGTAACATACCAAAGTCAAACAAAGATGTGAAAAATGTATAAATATTATTGAATGGCCTACAAAAAGGTGAAACATGAAAGATATGAAATGAAAAATGGGACTGGATGGCCACATAAAAATAAATAAAAAACTCAAGGTCCCAACTATTGTCACCAAATATCACACCATAGAGGAGGTTGTTTAAGCCTAATATAAGATTTGGGTAACATTGGAATACCTCTAAGCATGTGGGTTGCCTATGATAAAGGTAGACCTCTAGGTTTAAAGATTAGCCCCCTAAATTGATCGCTAAGTGCTTATCACCTACACTAACTAATTTATTGGATGAAAAGGGTTAGAAATAACATGAAAATTAAGTTATTATAATAATGTGATATACTAGAAAAGGTATCCACTTGAATACCATAATCTTGCACTAAAAGATATGAACTATAACACTAACTTCAAAGTCCTAAAATACTCTAACATTAGTATTTCAAACATGGAGATGATATGCATGAAAAATACTCAAGGTAAGTAAAATAGATATCAGTTGTAGATACTAAGGTTACTTGTACACTTAAAAATAGACCCATACACTTTATCACACTTCATGTGATCTATTAGAGTGGAACAACTTGCACCAAACATGGAAGGATTGAGAGAAAGCAAGGATAGATGTCAATCACTTGAATTTTCACTATACATCACTTCACATACTTAGATAATATAGTTTTCTGAACTCAAAACCAGATTTCATATCTTGTTTCAAAGGTAAAGTATAATATCAAATAAGTAGGGATTTGCTATACCAAGTGTAGAATTAGAATACAAGAGCCAAAATGGCTTGCATTTATAGAATGTGAGAAGAGAGACAAGAAAATGGAGCTCAATGGTCACAATGTAACATGCCAAATCATAAAAAATAGTTAAATTTTATAAGGATGAAGTGGAGAATATAGGTTTAGAATGCCTTCTTGGACAAATGTCTCTCTAAAGCATGAAACTTCTCCAAAACTAGTTTAGGGGTCTTCAACTAATTTCTTAGAAATTGTCTTCATGATTAGGCATATTTTGACTACTCAAAAATATAATAGGGAGAGTTAACACATGTGAAATATCAAGGAGGGGTTATAAAAACACCATAACAGTCATCATATGTTTCCCTAAATCATGGCCTTCTTTTAGACACTTGTTCTCACCATATGCAGTCATTCATTAGCCCTCTTTCACTCATTATTCACATTTATCACCCAAGTGGCATTCATTTGATCAATAAAATTCATGTAAGGTCTGATATGATACTTGTATATAGTTCTCTTTCCTTTAAATCCATGAATTAGACCTCAAAAAGGTCTAAAAACCAACTTGTCATACTTTCACTTGGTAGTCACTCTCTATTTTCACCATCTACCAAAGACTGCCTGAGATGAATGACATAGAAGATATTTTTGTGTGTCTTTGTGAAGAGAGAAATGGATTTATGGATTTGTAATAAGTCTCTATAGAGATCTATAAATAACTCTCACCTTTATATTTTTCTTTGAACCTACAAAACACACAAATCTTTACAAAAAAACCCTATTTCAGGCCTATCCATACTAGTAGGGTAAATACCAATCTGTTTCATGGATCCTAATAGAGTCCTATACAAGTTCAAAATCATTTATAGGTAATTTGAATCTTTCTACATGCATATTCTTTCCTATCTTCTCCATCAGGTCAAAACTAAGGGTTTATGAGGGTTTGGACTCTTAAGAATTGTTCATACAATTTTGATGTCCAAACTCCCAAAAAATTACACAAATTTCAAGCTCAAGACCCTCCTAAAATTTCCCCAACTCCTTGGGTCACCATGCTATGAATCCGTATAGATGTGAGATTTTAAAGATGTCCTATCTAACTCTTGAGTGCATTCTACATACCCTATGATGGAATTGGGTAAAACATAACCAACCTATGTTATCTATCTAAAAATAAATGGTTTAAAACAACCTTATACCACCCAATTAAGTTCATAAAATATTTTTTAAGGTTCATTTAGTCTCAAAAATGAGATTGAGCCCCATTAGGGCTTTAGGCCTAGTCATAGGCCTAACAAGCTTGACTATGTTTATGACCTATTACCACCTTTGACTTATTTATTAGAAATATGAGGCTTCCCCTATGATTTTACATGTTCAATATAACTTTCCACACCTTTATTTTAGTTTTCCAATACTCATAACTCATTCCCTTACCATTTACTCACCCAACCTATAGTCTAGACTACCTGGTAGTGCCCTCTATTTGAGATAGAATAGAGGGCACATCCCATATTTATAATGACAAATTGGAGATATGAGAAGATATATTAGTTCATAAATACATTTTTTACCAAATTTAAATATTGGATCACACTCCTATCACCTTCAAACATTACAAACTCTAAGGCAGACTTTGTATGAAATCGACTATGCAAAGACTTTGAGACATGACTGTAGGTTAAAGGTTAAAACCCTATTTGCTCTATTTCCTTTCCATAAGTACCATGTGATATGGTCATCACCACTATGATAGTGGTATCAACATGATCAATTAATCTTATAACCTCTGCCAACTTTCTCAATTCACCTCTCTCCACTTGACTAGGCTAAACTGCCTACTGTTACAAACTGTGAGTGTATGTTCTCAAGCAAATTAGGTTCCTATAGGATGTTGTGAACCATGTGTGTCATTTTTAGGTTATCCTTGAAGTCATAAATACCATATCATTATTTTTTATACTTTTTCATGTCATGTATATGGTAATCCAACACCTAAACTATCAATCTCCATGAACTGTTAGCTTGTAGGTACCCTTTTGAGAACAAAAGGGACCCCTGTAGGTTATTACCAGTGTCATGACTTTTTGTCTCAACTCCCCAAAATTTTCCATGGGTAATTAGTGTCATATTAATTTATATGGAGTCACTTTTCTATAGGTATGCTTACATTAGGTCTCATTATCAACACTCTATTAGTCAGATTGACTGTAGATGCCAATTTAGAGGTCATGAGACCTATAGGTGATGGTGTGCCTCTCAACCTTGAAATTCACTTGATTTGATCTTCCTTGAGGTTATTAAGGCCATTTAAAACCAAATTGATCTAATTTTTCATGAGTTATATAACTATCATGTTATTATTGCATTATAGGGTCACTTAAGCTTTAAAGTACTATATATGACATTGAAAATCTACATTGAAATATTATTTTAATTAGAAGTCCACTTTCATCACTCTCTCTTGACCAAATAGTCATTTTATTTTGCAAATCATTTCCATTATGACAAGGCTCCATGATGGAAATCAACAAACTTGTCTAGATCTCATGTCACTCGACTACATGATGGCATCAAGTAGGGACAATACCTTAATTTATAGAAATTAAGGCAATTTATCCCAAATGCAACTTTCTCAAACTAAGGGCTAGGATTTAAGTCTGTTAGCCACCTTATGGATCCACCATTATTACTATGACACCTTCAACACTTCTAGTTCTCAATGAAGGTTCAAACAAACTCCTTCACCTTTATTCAAACTTACTCAGTCCTTTGTGAAGATGCTTGTAGGTGGTCATTAGGCTCATAACTATGAAGGTAGTATATGTGATTGTATGTATTAAAATAGTTATCACAACTAGTTTTCTCACCTTTGAATGGTTCATTTTCACTACTCAAACCTTGGGATTATCCCTACCATAATAAAATATTCATGTATTATTATCATGGGTTTTCAAAACTCCTTTTACCTACCTGTAGGTGAATATTGTAGGAGAGTTGACTATGGCATGTTTCTTGACTTTGTTTCACCAAGTGCGGTACTAATACTAAGATTTTAAAATGAAAATAATCACCATGACCATGAGAATCATGAAAAACCAATGCACCTTTGATTTGAAGCCACTATAGGAGAGAAACCTCCTATAACTAATGAAATTTGCTTGTAGACTATGATGGTGTCAATCACTAGAAATATTAGATGTTGCATGCTTATATTTTGACTTAAAAATGTAAAAAATAGGTTGAGAGTCATTCAATAAGAATGGTCATGCTCATAAGAATCATTTTCAACACTTGGTTTGTATGTACCAACCCAAATAGAAGAGAAAATTTAAGGCTATGATAGTGAAGACTACCTCATATTCATTCTCTTCATTGTCATGATGCACTTGATGTTTAGGGTTATCAAGCTTGATCTCATTCTACTTCAACACATTTGAAAGTGGTAAAAACTCAAGTTGAATTTTGGACTACTCTTTAAATGTACACACTTCTACCTTATGTTTACTAGACTCCTCCATGATTGCAAAATTTTTAGCAGTAGTTTGATACTCATCTTCATTCTTAACAAGACACTCAACTTCATGATTATTAAACTCATAAATAACCTAATTTTTAGGATCATCAACAAACTTACTTGCAGATTCACACTTTTTTGGAGGAGAGGTTGGTTTACCCAAATGCTCAAACTCTAGACTTATGGCATCAAACATTTTCCATAGGTTATCTTCCTCTTCATGAGAGTTATGTTCATGGATTTATTTCTCAAGTTTAGGCACAAAGAGATTGTTATTTTCATCATATTTATCTTTCATTATTTTAAAACTATTATCATCATACATATGAATGAGGTAATTGCCCTCAGAAACTTGGAAAAAAGAATGTTCAATGCTTACCTCAGAATGTTCATGTGATCCCTCATAGATGATGTATGTGACAAGATCAGTTTTTTAAAAGTAAGTGTATGGATCATGTCCATAGGTGTCTACACCATACTAATATAGAAAAAAATAAAATATTCCCTCAATATTAGAAGATGTTCCATCATCCACAATAGACTCTCTTTTTATCATTGATGACAAAATTTAAATTGGATCTTGTTTCTACATAGGGCTCAATGTGGAACTTATCTAGTGGTTGAGTTTTGAAGGTTACCTTTGATCCATACCTTGTCCTAAGTCCAAGAAGGACCAATTAGTTGATATTTCACCTCCTCTCTTGGATATAAAATCCCTTTAGAGGTAGATAACAAAGTGAACAGGTAAGTCAACAACCACAATGTCTTGAAGGATGGGGAAGCTAGAACAATCATGAAAGAAAATTTTCAAAATTTTAACTAGTCCTACTAACTTAGAATATGTCCCATCAATTTTTAGTACCACTATACCATATGGTTCATACTTTATACCCAATTTATCATCTACAACCTTGGGCATCACTTAGGTACTAGATCCACTATCCACTATATAGTTGTAAACAAGTTTATGTCCCATAATGAAAGTGAGGTAGAAGGGTGGTGGATTCTCAGATTTGGAAGAAGGTTCAACAATGGGATTAGGATCATTGGTAAGAGAAACATCACCATGACTTGATGGTTGAGTGATAACATGAATTTGAGATAGTTGTTTTTGTTAAAGTTCCTTTTGGCTAGGCATGTGAAGGACATCCCAAATAGAGATAGATGCATTAGCATTCTTCAAATAATCCATAATGTTTAAATCATGAGTACTAACCTTTTATAGAGTCCTTGGAGGTAAATAAGTGGTTAGATTTTGAGAAATTAGAACATTTTAAGTAGGCTTTCCAACATTCCAACTTTGAAGAAGGTGTAGAAGTTATAGGGACTACCATGCTTGTAGTCATACCTTGATACCTTGTAGGAGGAATATTTGAAGTTTTATGAACACCATGGGCATCTCCCAAAGCCTTCCTCTTTATTCTAGTATTTTTTGAAATTTAATTACCTTAGTTGATAACATATGTGTCTTCTACTAGGAAGTTTATCAAGTTCACTCCTTAAGGTTACCGATCTTCAGTTGATTATATGAGGACTTTATCTTCTATTGATAGCTAAGGAGTGAATCCTCTTTGAGAAACCAAATATTTCTCCCCACTTTCATTTGCATCAATGAACTATCCTTTTTGTGCTTCTTTTCCTTAGACTAGATTGCTATGCACTAATACCATTACTCTTGTGTCAGATGTGGAAGTTGGATTGTATACATTGGTAGGCCTATTAAATTTAGGCTACCCTTGACCTCTACCCTAACCATATTGATGAGGAGGGAACCTATTTCCTTGTTGAGGATAGAGATAGATGTTTTGATTCACACCATACTATAGATTGAGTTGGTTAGGTTGAGTCTCAAAAGCATTAGATCTTGCCTACCAATCAATAGTATCTTCTACCTTCTTAAGAGAAATTATAGGCTTGGTATTTGCACTTGGAACTTGGGAAACACTTAGAATAATAGAAAAAGTATTTGTAAGTAGAGGCATGGACATTTTTGGAGGCAACTTCCAATTTGTATGAGGCCATTCTCAACCCTAATGGCAAGTTCATATGCTTTAAGTAAGGTGTAACCACCTATGGATTGCAATATTATGGCTATGTCAGTACCAATATCCCTTAGATATGTGGGAAACACAAAACTTGTAGGTGGTCTCATTGGAGGAGGAAACCTATGCCATGTCCTTTGGAATTTCTCACTAAAATAATGCATTATCTCTTTAGGGGATCTTTGAGTCATATTGAGTTGATGAATGAGTGATGTGTGATCAATCTTGTCTTCAAACCTTGATGTCAACAACTCTCCAAAATCATTCCAAGTTGTGATACATCCACTAGGAAAATTCCTATACCAATCAAGTGATTTGCATCTAAGGGACATGAAAAGGAGTCTAATGGTAATGTTGACCTTAGTAACATTGAAAACTATAGAAGTTTGAGATATCCTTGATGTGTTTACTAGGGGTAACATGACTTTTACCATTGAATGTGGGGGCACTCTTAGAAGCATTAGGAGGTATTCCATCATATGCATCAAGATGGATAGGATTTTTAGTGTTAAAGGTTGAGAAGGCATGATATATAGCCATGTTCTCTTCAATTTATTCTTCACTCTTTTGATATTCTTGGCTTGAAAAGTCTTCTTGTTCTTTAAAGGTTAAGATAGGCTAAGGATGTTGAACTTGAAGAGGAAGTTCAAGTTGAAGAAGTGGGTTTATGGGATTGAAAGTTCTATTAGAAGATGACATAGTAAGGACCATGAAGTATTAACTCAATAATATGACAAAATAATGGTCTAAAAATAGATATTACCTTGAATGGAGTCACTAAATATTGAGTACAACACCATATGTAGTTATGATGTTATCAACACCAACATTCCCCTTGATAAGTTATCTTTAGGATTATTTCCCATCAGGGATGTCATAACTATTGTCACTAAATATCACACCATGGAGGAGGTTTTTTAATACTAATCTAATGTTTTGGAAACATTGGAATACCTCTAGGCCTATGGGTTTCCTATGATAGAGGTTGACCTCTAGTTTTAAAGGTTATCTCCTTCGATTGATCCTTAAGTGCTTATCACCTACACTAACTAATTGATAGGATGAAAAGGGTTATAAGTAACATGAAAATTAAGCTATTATAATGAGGTGATATACTAGAAAGGTGTCCACTTAAATACCATACTCTTGAACTAAGAGAGATGACTTACAACACTAGCTTCAAAGTCCTATAATACTCTAACATTAGTATTTCAAATATGGAGGTGTTATGCATGAAAAATACTCAAGGTAAGTGAAATAAAGATTATTTGAAGACACCAAGGTTACTTTTACACTTTAAAATATACCTATACACTTGACAAAACTTTATGTGACATGTTAGAGTGGAACAACTTGCACCAAATATGGAATGATTGAGAGAAAGCAAGGATAGATGCCAATCACTTGACTTTTCACTATACATCACTTCACATACTTAGACAAGATATTTTTTTGAAATAAAAACTATATTTCATATCTTATTTAAAATCAAAATTATAATATCAAACCATCAGGGCTTTGCCATAGCAAGTGTGGAATTAGAGTATAAGAGCCAAAAAGGCTTGCATTTATAAAATGTGAGAAGAAATAGAAGAAAGTTTAGCTCAAGGTTCATAATTCCACATGTCAAGGAATGAAAACTAGTTACATTTCATAAGTATTAAGTGGATAATATATGTTTATAAGGATTTTTTGGACAAGTTTCTCTCTAAAGCATGAAACTTTTCCAAAATTAGCGTAGGGGCATTTAACTATCTTCTTGGAAACTGCCTTCATGATTAGGCATATTTTGACTACTAAAAAATAGACCAAGAAGAGTTGACACATGTGAATTATCAAGTATGGGTTATAAACATTCCACAATAGCCATCATATGTGTCCCTCACTCATGGCCTTCTTCTAGACACTTGTTCTCACCATCTACAGTCATTCATTAGCCCTGTTTCACTCATTTTTCACATTTATCACCCAAGAGGCCTTTAGTTTCTCAAGACAAATCATTAAGGAGTTATATTAACCCTATATATAATATAATTTACTTCCAATACATGAATAAAACTTTAAAAATGTCCAAAAATCAATCTCTCATTCTCTCACTTGGCAATCACTCTCCATTTTCACCATCTACCAAAGACTGCCTAAGATGAATGACTTAGTAGAGATGTTTGTGTTTGTTTGAGGTGATAAATGTATTTAGGGAGTTTTAATAAGTCTATATATACCTCATTAAATTACTCTCACCTTTTCATTCTGATTTGAACCTATAAAACACACAAATATTTACAAAAACCCCTATTTTAGACATATCTATATAAGTAGGGTATAAACCAATCATGTGTCATAGATCTTGAGAGAGTCATCTACAAGTTAAAAATAATTTATAGGTAATCTAAATCCCTATACATTCATATTATTTCCTATCTTATCCATTGGGTCAAAACCAAGGGTTTAGGAGGGTTTTGGAAGGTTTAGACTCTTAAATATTGTTCATACAATCTTGACATCCAACCTCCCAATAAATTCCATAAATTTCAAGATCAAGGCAATACCAAAATTTACCCAACTCCTTGGGTCACTATGATATTTATCCATACAAATTTGAGATTTCAAAGATGACCTATCAAGCTCTTGAGTGAATTCAACATACCCTGTGATGGAATTGGGTCAAAAATGACCATCCTATGTGATCTATCTACAAACCAATGGTTTAAAACAACCTTATAAATCCCCATGAATGTCATAAAATATGTGGGAAGGATCATTTTTTCTTGGAAATTATATTTATCCTCATTAGGTCTTTAGGCCTAGTCTTAGGCCTAACAGGCTTGACTGTGTTCATGTCCTATCACCACCTTTGGTTGCTTTCTTAGAACTATGAGGCCTCCCCTATGATTTTTAATGTTTAAAAAAACTCTAAACACCCTTATTTTAGTGATATAGTACTCCTAACTGATTCCATTACCATTCACTCGTCCAACCTGTAGTTTAGACTACCTGGGAGTGCCTTGTATCTGAGACAAAACAAAGGGGATCTCCCTTATTTGTCCTACTAGTATGAGACAGAACAAATGGAATATCCCATATTTATCCTAATAAATTGGATATATGATAAGTTATAGTATGTCATAAAGACATTTTTTACCAAATTTTAATATTATATCACACTCCTAACACCTTCAAACATTACAAACTCTAAGGTAGAATTTGTATGATAGTGACTGTGCAGAGACTTTGAGTCATGACTGTAGGTTGAATGTTAAAACCCTCTTTGTTATATTTACTATCCCTAATCACCATGTGATATGGTTATCACCACTATGATATTTTTCTTAGAATTATAAATTCATCCTACAACCTTTGCCAACTTTCTCAATTCACCTCTCTCCACTTGACTAGGCCAAACTACCTTCTATAGCAAATTATGGGTGTATGTTCTCAAGAAAATGAGGTTCCTATAGGATGTTGTGAACCATGTGTGTCATGCTTAGGTTTTCCTTAAAGTTTTAAATACCATCTCATAGTTTTTAAAACTTGTTCATAGCATGCCTATGTTAAGAAAACACCTAAACTATCAATCTCCATGAACTATCAATTTACAGTCAGCCTATAGGTGCCCTTTCAAGAATAAAAAGGACCCCTATAGATGCTTACCAATTTCATGAACTTATGCCTCAATTACCATAATTATTCCATGGGTCATTATTTTCATATTCATTCAAATGGAGTCACTTATATGTAGGTATGCTTCCATTAGGTCTCATTGTCAACACACTATCAATCAGACTGACTGTAGATGCAAATTTAGAGGTCATGATACTTGTAGGTAATTGTGTGCCTCTCATCATTGAACTTCACTTGATTTGATCTTATTTGAGCTAATTAAGGCCATTTCAAACCAAATTGGGCTACTTTGTCATGATTTATGCAACTATCATGTTAGTTTGGCATTATAAGGTCACTTAAGCTTCAAAATACTGTAGATGACACTGAAAATATAAAGTGAAATATTATTTGAATTGGAAGCCCTCTTACATCACTCTTTCTTGACCAAATAGTCATTTTATTTTATAAAGAGTTTCCCCCATGATTGGGATCCATGATGGAAATAGCCATAATTATCTATAACTCATGTCACTCTAGTATAAGATGGCATCAAGTATGGATAAAACCTTGATTAAGAGAAATTAAGGCAATTTGTCCCAAATGCAACTTTCTCAAACTAAGGGCTAGGATTCAAGTCTGTTAGCCACCTTATGACTCCACCATTATTAATATGACACATTCAATGATTATAAACCTTAATTAAGGTTCAAACAAGATCCAACACCTTTATTCAAACTTAATCCTTTGTGGAGCTTCCTATAGGTGGTCATCAAGGTCAGAATTATGAAGGTAAGATATATGATTGTGTGTATCAAACTAGCTCTCACAACCAGTTTTATCACATTTAAATGGTTCAATTTCACTAATAAAACCTTGTAAGTCTCCCTACCATACTAAAATATTCATGTATCATTATCATGGTTACTCAAAACTCTTTTTACCTACTTATAGGTGAATATTTTAGGGGAGTTGACTGTGGCATGTTTCTTGATCATATTTCACCAAGTGTTAATCTTGAGACTAAGATTTTAAAATAAATATAATCAACATGAATATTTTAATAATTAAACACAAATGAACATTTTATTTTAATCCACTACAAGAGAGATAACACCCTACAACTGATCAAACTTGCCTGCAGACTGTGATTGTGTACCTCACTAGTAATATGAGATGTTTCATACTTATATTTTGACTTCCACACATGAAAAATAGGTTGATATTCATGTAAATATAATTTTAATTATCCTAAGAATCATTTTAAATACTTTTATTTTATGGACCAACCCAAACAAAAGATAAACTTGAAGGCTATGGGAATGAGTATGCAAAAAATAATAGCAGACTTCTTAGAATTGGTTCATAAAGTTTGTTTCACCAAATTTGGATATATTTACATGAAATTTGAGTTAAAAAATATTATTTTCATCCCTCAATATAATTTGACCTGAATCTACTCCTCTTGGCCGTACCATGCAAAGCCCAGTTAACCATTTTTGCATGCAAAAGAGAGCAATGGAGAAACAATTTTTTTTTTTTTTTTTTTTTCATTTTTGAGATTGTAAAGGATTAAAAAGTGATGAATTGAGTTTAATGAAGATGAATAAACACTATAAATACTTATCAACATGCCAAATATGCTATGAAGTCCATACAACTACCCAAACTTCCTCTTTTTTCAACCTTTTTCTTATTTTTAATGTAGAACCCTATAAATTTTTAGTTAAAGAACTGATAAATAATACCATTTAATATAATAAACATTTAAATACACTTTTAAACCATTTTATTCCATGGGAAACCTGTAAAATTCTATATAATGACCCCAAAAGTGGCCTCTAGATGACATAAGACCAACTAGGGACTAAAAATGAATATGACAAATTTAAAACACATTAGAAATGACCTCATTAGGACCATCAGAGACATTTCACACTCTAGGGGACCCCTATATAAGTTTTTAAATATAGGATGTTGACAAAATTTGACTTGTGGCCAATTTGGTCAACACCAACATTAACTAAGAGAAATCCAAGAAAGATTAGATAATGACCAAGAAAGCATCTCACCATAACTCAATGATGGATTTTATATTCTGAATATGGAAAAGGTATGACTTCCATATTTATAACATGTATTAAAAAATGGATAATATAAATCAAAAAATATGGGAGAGATTTAGAATCAAACCTTCCCCTCAAGGGGGAGAAATGGAGGGAAGGAAAAGAGGGTGTCACCCTGTTGAAAATACAGTCTTTACCAGAAGCAAGACATTCAAATCAAGTTGTCAAGACTAAAATTTTATGAAATTAATGTATAGAGAGGACCATACCTTTGTATATTTGTTTAAATAAAGGTAATTTATTGTGATTGATATCAACATGCATTAATGTATTGAAGCACTTAATATTTCATATCTTGGACATTCGAGATCTTGTTTGGCATCATTTGAAGTTAATACAAAGTTGGTGGTATGATTTATTAGTGTACATTGTAAATATTAGATTTTAATAATTTGTGCCCATATTTTTTGGAGTTCACAATGGTGTCAAATTTAGTGTTTGATTTGGCTAAATGCTAAAGAATTAGTAGTAGATTTAGTTTTTGAATTGGTAGGAATTTTTTTGGCAGACACTGTCATCCACTAGTTTGGTAAACACATCACATTAATTGCATTATTCTGTTGTCTTGGGAACCACCTCACCAAAAAAAACCTCATTTTTGGCATTTAAACTTCATTTTTGTCAAGCTTGAAGTGGAAGGGAGACACTACAAGTTTGGTTTCAAAGTAAAACAAAAGGGATTTATTTCATCTACAGTATTTTCACTTGTACACACAATGGTGACATGTATCCAAACCATTTTTTTCATTGGTTATTTATTCTCCTTGAATGTATTTTTAGTCATTAAAATCCATGTTTTATCATTCATTGGTATAACAGAAATGTTTTTATTTTATAAGGTTGAAGTTGTTAACATACTTCAAAGGTGCATGAAGTCTTGAGAAATAGTTTTGAGAAAGAATTGATTTGAAGATAGTTTCATATATATGTATATTATTATGGTTAATATATAGATAATATTATGCATACATGTTTTTTTTGGTATGTTTTTGGAGAAAAGAAGCCTCATTATTTGTATATTGGATATTTTATACATGCATGCATATTATTCCTTTTAATAATTTATAGAGTTGGTTCTATATAGTCATGGTTTAAAAGTTAGTTGTCATTACTTCAATAATAACATGGATACTTTAACAAAATCATTATTTTTAAATAATTTCATTTTTGGTCTTACATGTCACATAAGTCATGGAATATCTACATGCATTGAGTTTGAAACTTACAGTCTTTTGTACATAAAATATGTTGGGTTTGGTGGTTTCAGAATGGTAAATGCACATTTTTTTGAGCTCTAGTTTGATTAAAATCCTGATACATGAGATTTTAACAACATAACTCTTTTTTATAACACTTTTTATGGTTCTTGGTCCTTGTAAAACCAAGTTGTTTATTCGATAAAATAAAAAATTAATTAACTTTATAACTATAACTAAATTTAGTTAGTTGTAACTTAAATCATAACTATCTCAAAGAGATTTAATTTGTAAAGAGATTGAAGACACATAACAAAAGGGGAAATACATAAGTATTAAGAACTCTTAAAGTTTTCAAAGTTTTCCATCTCTCTTATTCTATGCAATCAATCTCTACTATTAAATAATAATTTGCAGATAGACTAAAAAATATTTTCTCTGAGGGTGAAGTAATATGCTTGAATAACCTAGGTGTATCCAAGTTTCTTCATTGATTCATAAATAAATATCTGAATATTATCAAGTATTAATTCCATTTATGATTGAAGGTATATAGTCATATACACATAACTTCATATATTTTACTCGAGTAATGATGAATACCTCACATTTTATGATGATTGTTAATCTATTATTTATGTATTGATTTTCATACAAAGATTATGTTTGAAATCAGACTTACTTTATTAGTTTCTCAATAAATTCAATCTTTTACTCTCATAAGATGATTCTTTTTTAAAATCTCACACTTATTTTCTTATTTTTTTAGTTTAAATTTATGTTATGTTCTTCGATAGAGTTATTTCACATTCTTAGTTTAGTTCAATGTTTTTTTAAAAATGTATTTCATGTTTTAATTAGTTTACTGAATTAGTCATTTATTACTTTCAATTTTTTTCTATTTTCTCATTTAGTTACTGTTACTTAATTTATCTTCATTTTATTTGTTAAATTAGTGTTTAAATCATTTGTTTATTACTTTCTAGATTATATTTATTAAATTTTAATTAGTTTTAGATTTATTATTGATGTTTTAGTTATTGTTTTTAATTTATATATTTATTTTTTAATCCATTTTTGTTTCATAAGTAACTTTATTAAATCTTATTTTGACATACTTTACATTTTACGTAAGTTTTCCTTGACTAGTTTTAGATAGTTTCTTGGACCCTTAATTTTTTAGTTGTTGGTCATATTAGTTGTTATTTCTATCTATTTATTTGGTTTCTATTTTTATTTATTTTATTTAGTTTTAGGTGTTATACATTACTTTTCTTTTATTTATTTTAGTTATTGTGGCATTGAAACTGATAAGAAAGATATACATTATTCAATGGATTAAAGATATTTCTTTCAAGATACTGCCTTTTTCACAGACTTTACTCTATTGAATAGGTTAGATTATATATGTTAGATATTATTTCAATTTTACTTGAAATACATTTTTGATTCCTAAAATGTTATGACACTTAATTCATTTTATATTTTGATGAATTATTCTTAGACTATTAAAAACTGATTCATTAAAAACTCCTCTACACATCTTATGATCAATATTTACTTCAAAGAACCCCTACAATTAAACTGGTTCGACTCTATCTTGACCTTTGTGATAGGTGAAAGGATTGATTCATTGACATGATATTTTCTACCATCAAAATTTTTGGCAACTCCATTGGAGAGCTATTTTATAAATCATATATTGATTATCTTATTTATTATTTATTTCTTTCATTTGATTTTACCCATGACCATTAGTGGTCTCCCTCCTATTATCCAACGTGAAGCTAATATTATTGAGGATCAAGTATATATTACTTTTAATCTTGTTTTTTTTACTTGGTATAATAGACCTTATGATTTACATACAATTCTTGAGGTTATAGCTAAGAAAAAAGATAGATAATTATTCAAAATCAATTGGTATTCTACCTTTACTCATCAAACTCAATTTCATATTTAGGAACAAAATCACCACATTCAACAAAAGAGATAACAAACTTTGATTACTAATATTCAACATAAAACTCATTTTATTTTTTGTCTTTTTTTTAATGATTTTATTGTTCCTACTGAGCCTAATAAACCTATAGAAACAACTCAACCTAGTCAAGTGGTAAATTATGGTGAATCTTCTAATGGAATAATGAGCATAATATAGAGTTAGAGACCTTATTATTGGTCTATAGAATAATAGAGATCAAGTTGAAATAACTAAAAATGAAGTAGGTTCTAATGTAGATAATGATCAAAAAGCTATAAATCCTTGGATCCATGAGAATCTAATCAATATTGGTGTCTATCTTAGTAAGTTACCCTCACTTAAAGGACTTAATGTCTCATATTTTTTATAAAATCTTGGAAAATCTAAGGAATATTATTTAGATATTTTAAGTTTATTTTTGCACTTATTAGTCTACCTTTAGAAGATTCGTTAGATATTTATTTTGAAAACTTTAGAGATTATTAGTCTACCTTCAATAAATCCTAGTGAGTCTTGGAAATAATAATTAAAAAATTTCTCTTAGAGTGTTTTTTTTAAATTTAGAAGGTATATAATATCAAGTTTTTATTAGTCTACTCACTAAGGTGATTAGTACTTCAAAAGATATAGAAGATTGGTTAGAAATTTGTTTTGGAAAGCCTAAAGAAGATTTAGAGTTGGTTAATGAACTCTTAAATATTTATATTAATTCATTTGAAATGATTTGTCATTTTATTACTAGATTTATGAAGCTACATGAGAAATTTTTTCATGATGTTAGATCATCAAAAAATTTATGTAGATTATATTTTTGTAGTGCATTACTTTAGAAAATAAGGATATAGTAGATTATGATGTCACTATTAATTTCTATATAGAATATGAAAATAAGTTAAAATGTGTTATATTTAAAGATAGAGTTTCTATTGGTGTAATAATGATAAAATAAAAAATTTAAAGGTCATCCATAATCTTGGCAATGAGCTAGTCATTGTCAAGTGGTAATTAAATAACAAACCTTCTTCATCAAGAAAAACTTCTATTTCTTAGAAAGGTAAAAATGAAGATAAAGTTCATTATTATAATTTTTGTAAATTATATCATGACCTTAATCCATGTATAGCTATTCAAAAGTTTAAAATATTTATTCATGGGAATGAGAGTATTACCATTGAATTGGTTTATGTTAGAGGTAAAACTCACTAAGAGGGTGGGGGGGGGGGGGGGGGGTGAATTAGAGGTGGAAAATAATCCAATAAATTTTCCAAACACTTTCAATTACTTAAGAAACCAATCACAAGCATTCATGAAATATATAAGTCATTAATAACAATGAATCAATGAACATAATCAAGATCACATACATAACACAAGGTCTACATGGGAAACCCTCTTGGGGAATAAAACTAACTCTCAATCCTAAAAATACATGGAATACTATCCTATAATAAGACTAAAAATAAGAGATTGATCAAGTCCTTTTGATTAAGAACCTTTGGCCAAGTCCTTCTGACCTACAACCTTGATCAAGTCCTTCTAATTAAAGGTCTTTTAGTGAAATACTATTTCATAAAGAGAAACTAACCATAAGGAAGATCAAGTCCTTTAGACCCTCTTTATAAATAAACCTTCCACCTTAGATCTTATGTCTTCAACACCTGATGATAGACCTCTTGATTATCTGATCTCTGCACAAACTCTCTCTCTCTCTCTCTCTCTTCACCTTCGCTCACACTCAATCTGCAAGACCATTATATTATCAATAGAATTATGACTTATAGGTCATAAAAATAGTCCTCCAATTGATATTATCTTCAGGTCATACTTAGGACACATTACCCTTCCTTTTTTCCATAAATAATACACAAGTCTCTCACAATTCACTCCTTAGTCTCTCTCTTACAAACCTAGAACCCAAAATCTTTGGTTCTACTATTTATAGAGAAATCATGATTAACACCAATTTGGTCAGCCATTTAGCATGTATTAACCCTTAAAACATATATAATATTAATATAAGGCTCAATATAATCTACATTGGTCAGCCATAGCACCTATGGGTCACCTTTAAGCAGCTACACCTTTTAACAAGGTACTTGTAGCTCTTATAGGTCTCATGGAGACCCATTCACCCATATAGCTCACCCTTGAGAAAAATAAGAACATAGGACCACTTTCATTTACTTAGGTGCATTACTTATTTACCCTAAGAAATTATTAAATGATCACATTTAACTTATCTTGCCTCTACATATGCTCAAACAACACAAACACAAACCTTATGCACATAGTCACCATGAATGAACACACAGTCCACTTCTTAATCATTGTTCATACTCAAAATATATTGATCATACTTCAAAAATCTACATAGAGTTTCCCCATTTAGTATAAAATACTACCCAATATCTAATTCACCATGAAATAATGAAACAACACCACCACAATCTTGAATATCCTTCTCAGGTCAGTTGCAGAATAAACATGAACACATAGTCAAATTCTAAGCTCAATATCTTTATTTATATTCACTTTCAGATCTTCACATTAGGTTTAATGGATGAAAAATGAAATCCTCTACCAATTTTATTTTTAATTCATGAGAAAATTTGTCTTCACATTGGTCTTTCCTTCACAAATTCAAATATTCAAATAGCAATGGTTACAGTTAAACTTTGGAAACTTTACTTGCATCTCATTCCATCTCATCATCAAATAAAATACACTCCATCAATCTTGACAAATTTTTAACACATAGGTACTAAGGATAAATCATTAAAACTCTATCACTATGACCTCATCTCATGCAATCTTAGAAATTTGACTTCACACGCTTGGTTGATCTCTACGGATCAGTCAGGTCCTTATCAAACATCACACACCATTTGATCAAACTATACAAACACCTACTTACCATTAAATCAACATCCTATAAATTTTTGTATATGTTAAATTTTGTGCACTTGTCTATATCTCGCTCAACATGCACCATTGATCTTTGATCAGTATGATCACCCATGTACCATTAGATCTTCATTAGGTCCTAAACTTTAACTTCTGCTAAATAGATGTCACATTGACCCATTTGACTCTATGCACTCTATTCAATTTAAAATTATGAACTCGAATGAACCATTGGATCTTTACTAGGTCTAGATCTTTAATATCAAGCAAAATGACTAAGTATGGGGACCAATTTCAATATGCATGAGTAGCCATTTTTGCACCATAATAACTTCTACACTTCAATGCAAGAACTCAAATTTGGACCAGATGATATCTTTACATAGGATAATCTAATCATGTGATGCACTAATCCTAGATATCTCACATGTATGAGATATAAGTCCATAAACATGCCTTCTCATCAGCTTCTATCATAGAGCCAATAATGTCCAAATCTACCTAAGAGGCCATCTTTGAGTAACCATATTTTTTGCCATGCTATAGTGCATGAACTCAAACTTAGAGAAAATGTTCTATGATAAAAAATGAAAAAACCCATATGATAATATTATACTTAAACCTTCACATGTGCAAGATTTAGCATCAATAAAATTCTTACTCATCTCTTTCTACCACACTGCAAAATTGGGTATGGGAAAACATGATCAATCTACTTGGGAGCCCAAATTTTCAAAATCATATCTTCTGATGCACTACATCACATGATATGGAATTAATTGAAAATAAAATAGGTACATAAATGAACAAACCCACATGATGATTTTTTCCTCACACTTCCACATGTGTAAACTCTGACCTCATCAACATGCTTCCTCAGCTCTTTCTAGCCATTTGCAAATTTGGCTATGGGAAAATTGTGAAATCTAACTGAGACACCAACTTTGCACCCTCATAACTTTTATTTCACTTTGATGCATGACTTGAGATATGGCACATAATAACTAGGGACTATATTGATCACAACCATATGACCAAATCCTCTTGACTCACTCCCACATGGAAATGGAGATGTCATCAAACTGCCTACTCATCTTTTCTGCCACTGGACCCAAAGTGTCTAGATGAAAACTATGATCAACTAGATGAATTATACTTGTGCACACAAGCTCTCAAAGCATGGATAATATCTTATAGGACCCCTTACACATGTTTAAAGCTCCATACTCATCTTTTATCCTCTTAAGCTATGTTAATACTAAAGATTAGCAAACCATACTTAAAGCATACAAGAACACATACATTACACACTTTGCCATACAAGAATAAGCACATTGTACAATTTATCATTACCACATAGACTAACAAATAAATTCATCCACTCACTAGGGAACCTCCATGACACTATCATGACATCAATATGACAAATCTCCAACAATATCCCCCTTTGTCATTGATGTCAATACCCATCAATATATAAATATATGGCTCACTTCTTTCTCTTTAACGCATTCCCACAATAGAAAATTTTTCCCCCTTTGACAAAATGACAAAGTGGGCACATACTAATATTGATGACATGAAAATACTATCAAATAAGAAAAGGACCATATAAGAAAGATGATACAAACTCCCCCTTATTTTGAGCCTTCTTCTACTTATCTTAACAACCTCCTCTTGCTCCATACAAACACTCTCTTCAATAAAAATCTACAACCAATGAGGAAAGAAAACAAAAAAATTTTAAATCTGATATATCTTACAAATAAACATCAAAGAGGTAATCCCCCTAAGATTTATGAGAAATTTCACTTTTTGAGCATCTTCATATCTCCACACATCATGAAAAATCACCATGCAGGCTTACTAGCCTCTTCTTTCTAGCTACCATAAGGACCACCAACATAACTTCATACCACTCACCAAATAGCAAAAATTTAATAAATAACATGAGATATTACCTTAAAACACACATACCTTACTCTTTTGGAGAAATTGAACAAAAGGCACTCTTCTGCAAACTAGGCCTGTCTAGCCTCCTTGTAGCCCTACCTGAAACTTGCAGAACCTACAATTTTTAGTAGACACATCTTTAAGTCCTAAAAATTCATATCTAGAGCACTCTCATATGATTTATCAAGCACACCAATATTAATCAATAGGCTCATTCTCTGTAACATACTTACTTCACAAACCTATTAGCCAATTAGCCCTCCATATTGACAAAAACTTGAATAACTAGAGAACCATAAACCTTCAAAAATATTTGAAGATTGATTTGACCACCCATTTTTCCCATTCAAAAAATTAAGAAGCTTTATACCATAATTGATAAGGTAGGCCTCTTTTATAGTAAAGTCCAGAACCTTAGAATCTTAAAATGAGCAAGGTCAACAAACCTTTTGGTCAATGCATACCTCTAAAACTTATTGCACACTTGGAGACACCCATTACACACTTTTTTACCAAAAATTGAGACTTCATAACTTTGGGAACCTTGAATTCCTATAACCAATTTTAGATCCTGAAAGCTTTTAAACACAAAGTGGGAAACTTGAGAGTTAACATAAATCCTTTAATGGCACAAAGATACCTTTAGACTTTAAAAATACCTAGAGAACATTAAAAATAAATGCATAAACATTTATAAGAACCAAACACTTCTTGATCTTTGCACCAATCACATCAAGTCATTTGGAACCACCCAATCTGACTTTGTACTACAACCCCTTTACAAACTTTTAAAATAGACTTATGAACTTGTTTCTTATCCTTAACAAAATATATTCATTGATTTTCATCTATCAACTTGAGCATCTTCAATGTGAACCTACAGACTATTCTAACTAAAAAACACTACAACAAAACTTGCTTCTCCACTTGAAAGGAGTCTCTTAAGAAGCATATATAGAGACACCTTCTATACCGTAATGTTCTAAAACAAATACAAATCCTCATATTCCTCTTCCTCCTTGATCATATGATACTTTTTGTTCTTCTTATTTGGCTTAAGATAAACAAATTCCTCAACCATTACAACATTCTCCTTTTATTCTAGAATTTAATTGATAATAAATGGAGACAATATAATTTATTACATACCTTTTCATTTGAAGAATCTTCCTTACAGCTAGGATTCTCAATACTAGGCACTTGTTCAATAATAGTAGGATGTTCACTTGGATCCACACATACCTTAGAACTAGCTTCAACCAACACCTTGTTCTTCCTCTTGAGCTTAGTCTCTTTATTATCAACATGAGCAGATAGTGAGACCTCTTAAGGCTTTTCAACTTCAAAAACTTTCTCCACCATAACAAAGAGATTACTTGGACCTATAGTCTCATCATGATTCATACTTTCCACCTTTGGTTTCCAAATATTAAATTTTCTTCTATCTTAGACTCTAGTAGCTTGATAAATCCTATTTTTTCTTGTAGGTCTTTGCTTTTAAAATCTAGAAATATGACCTCTTTGTTCACAATTGAAGCATACCAGACCTTTTATAAACAACTTTTTCTGCCTTTCCAGATTTGGACAAAATCTTGCAATGTGCCCTAGTTCATAACAATTGTAGCACTCAATATCTCTTGAAGGAAACTTAGCTTGTCTTACCTTAAGTGAATAATGTTTTTTAAAGTGTCCAAAATCAAGACAATTGAGGCACTCAACCTTGCTTACACCTTTTGACTAATGACCCCAATCATATTTCCAAGCAAATTCATTCTTAGCAAGTCTTCTACATTCTCTAGCTCTATGCCCAAATTGATTACATGTATATTAGTAACCATTAAAATTTGTATACCTCATGGCATTTGGTTGTTTTATTTGATTTGTCTTTATTCTACCTGTACCTTCATTCTTTGTTTGATGATTTATCTATAAAGACTGATCCACCTTGTTCTCATTAGTCTTCATCTTGTATTAAATAATAGTCTCTAGTTCTTATTTGTATATAAGACTAGTCTTATCACTTGCATGCTTTTAATCATTCAGAATATTATCTAGATCACTTGAGCTCTTTTCAAATATCAAAAATGACATTACTTTATTATATACCTTCTTTAACTTAGATTTTAATAAATCATTTTCAATTACGTACCTTGCACATTCATATTCTTTAGCTTTTAAGCTTGTAGACAAAAAAATTAATTAACAACTAAGATGTTTGACCATATCTTCATACTCCTTGGAATCTTCATCCATTCTTGCCTCAAACACATTGAATTGATCCTCAAATTCCTTGATCTTTTATTTCATCTTTTTATTGATCTTCTTCTCAATCTTCAATTATTTATAAGCATTAGCCAATGCAATCTCATAGTCCACCTCATCTTCATCATCATCTAAATCATGATGTGAGAAACTTCCTTCTTCAGCCATGAATAGAGATTCATCTTTAAAAAACCATCATCTTCATGATCATATTTTGAGTCACTGTCTTCACTCTCATCTGGTGAGTTACAATCTTCTTTGGTGTACAAACTCTTCTTGTCCTTGAATTACTTCTTGTTATCAAAATTTTTGAATCTTTTCTTGATTTTATTAGATCTGAAAGATCTCTTGCCATCAACATGACCTTGATCATTCTCTTCATCATCATCCATATTATACTTATGAGGGCACTTATTATCAAAATATCCTATCTCACCACAATTAAATCATTTGAAGGGTAGCTTACCTTTATACTTGCCTGAACCTTTTCTCAATTTCCTAGAAATTAAAGCAATTAGTTCATCCTCATCTATATCAAGAATGTCATCCTATTTTTTCTTGTAGGTCTTTGCTTGTAAAATCTTTATTTAGAGGTATATCATCATTTTTCCTCATCTCATAGGCAGTAAGGGTGCCATGCAATTGATTCATCTTCAATAGAGTAAGATCATGACTCTCTTCTATAGTAGATAATTTTGAATCAATATTGGGGGAAAGAGACCTTAATATATTTTAAATAATATTATTCTCTTCAAGATTCTCTCTAAGACCTCTAATGATGTTCACAATCTCATCAAGTCTCTGTAGAAAGGATGCCACAGTATCTTCTTCATTCATCTTGAGACTTTCAAATTACCTTTGGTGAGTTTGTAACTTAGCAAGCTTAACCTTTAAATATACTTCAAAAATAGTCTTCAATTTATACCATATTTCCTTGGTAGATGTCCAATGAATTTCTTTAGTGAACTCAATTTCTATAAGACCAAAAGTGATGGCATTCATTGCCTTAGAGTTGTTCTAAAATAGCTTCTTGTCTATAACACTAGATGGAGGAATATTAGGACCAACATAACCATCCACAATAGATTACCATATATCAAAAACTAGGGACATAATGTATGTCCTCATCCTAACACTCCAAAATCATAATTGGATCTTTTGAATAGTGGTGCTTGCTTAGTAGAGAAACCACCTTGAATATTTTGACTAGCCATTGTACCTTGGATCACCTTTAAGCTATCAAGATTTTACCAAATGTTCTCAATCTAATACCATTTTTTGGAGGTACACCCCACTAAGAGTGGGGGGGGGTGAATTAGTGGTGGCAAAAAATCCAATAAAATTTCCAAACCCTTTCAATTACTTAAGCAACCAATAACAAGCATTCATGAAACATATATATCATTAATAATAGTGAATCAATGAACATAAGCAAGATCACATACACAACACAAGGTCTATGTGGGAAAACCTCTTGGGTAATAAAACCCACTCTCAAGCCTAAAAAAACATGGACTACTATCCTATAATAAGATTATAAATAAGAGACTAATCAAGTCCTTTTGATCAGGAACCTTTGGCCAAGTCCTTATGACTTATAACCTTGATCAAGTCCTTCTAATCAACGGTATTTTAGTGAAACCTTGTTTCACAAGGAGTAGCTTCCCCTAAGGAAGATAAATTCCTTTAGGCACTCCTTGGAAAGAAAACTTCCACCTTAGATCTGATGTCTTCAACACCCGATGATGAACCTCTTGATTATCTGACCTATGCAAAAACTCTCTCTCTTCACCTTCGTTCACACTCAATCTATAAGAGTACTATCTTATCAATAGAATTATGATCTACATGTCATATAAATATTCATCCAACTAATCTTCTCTTCAACTCATCCTTAGGGCACACTACCCTTCCTTCATTCCATAAAGCATACATAAGTCTCATAATTCACTCTTTTGTCTCTCTCTTACAAGCCTAGAACTGAACATCTTTGGTTCTACTATTTATAAAGCAATCTTGATCAAAACTAACTTGGTTAGACATTAGGCATGTCTTAACCTTTAATACATATATCATATAAATATAAGGCTTAATATAATCTAAATTGGTTAGCCATAGCACCTATGGGTCACCTCTAAGTAGTTACACCTTTTAACAAGGCACTTATAGCTCTTATAGGTCTTATGGACACCCATTCACCCATATAGCTCACCCTTGATAAAAATAAGAACATATGACCAGTTTAAGTTACTTAATTCCACTCCTTATATCCCACAAGACATCCTCAAATGATCATAGTTAACTTAACTTGCCTCTATGTATTCTCAAACAACTCAAACATAGACCTTATGCTCACAGTCAGCATAAATGAACACACAATCCTCTTCTTAAGCATTTTTCATACTCAAGATAGATTTATCATAATTATAAAATCTACATATAGATTACCCATATAGTCTACAATATTTCACATTAGCCAATTCACCATTAAACATCTAAACAACACCAACACAATCTTGAATATCCTTCTCAAGTCACTTGCAAACTAAGCATGAACTCATGGTCAACTTTTATGATTAATATATTTATTTATATTCACTTTCATATATTTAAATTAGGTTTAATGGATGCAACATGAATTCCTCTACCAATTTTATTTTTATTGCATGAGAAAATTTATCTTCTAACAAAAGTTATGGTCCAAAAACTAGACACTAGTTTTTTCTTTGCAAATTCAAATATTCAAATGGTAATGGTCACAGTTAAACTTTGGAAAATTTTCTCACATCTTGTGCCATCTCATATTTAGATCAAATACTCTCCATCAATCTTGATCAATATTTAACACATAGGATCCAAGGTTCAATCATTAAACCTTTATCACTTTGACCTCATCTCGTGTAATCTTGGAACTTTGACTTCACACACTCCATTGATCTCCATAGATTAGTCAAGTCCTTATCAAGCACCATGTACCATTTGATCAAACTGTACAAAAACCCACTCAAAATTAGATCAACATCTTATACCTTTTATTATATGTTAAACATCATGCACTTGTCCACATCTCACTTAACATGTACTATTGATCTTTGATCGATACGATCACCCACACACCATTGGATCTTCATTATGTCCTAAAATTTAACTTTTACTAAATAGATGTCACATTGACTTATTTGACTCTACGTGCTCCATTAGATCTATAAGTATGATCTCTTATGAACCATTGTATCTCTACTAGGTATAGATCTTTAATATCAAGCAAAATGACTAAGGAGACCAACTGTAATATGCATGAGTAGCCATTTTTGCACCATAATAACTTCTACACTTCAATGCAAGAACTCAAATTTGGACTAGATGATATCCTTACATAGGAGAATTAACCATGTGACCAAATGATCATTGAGATCTCACATGTGTGAGATATAATTCCATAATCATTCCTTATAATCAACTTCTATCATAGAGCCAATAATGTCCAAATCTACCTGAGAGGCCATCTTTGAGTAACCATATCTTTTGCCACATTATAGTGCATGAACTCAAAAGTAGAGAAAATTATCTATGCTAAAAAATAAACAAAAAAATATGATCAGATTAGCCTCACACCTTCAAATTTTCAAGATATAGCATCAATAAAATTCTTACTCATCTCTTTCTACCTCACTACAAAATTGGCTAAGTATGGGAAACACGATCAATCTGCCTAGGAGCCTAACTTTGAAAAAGCATATATTTTAATGTGCTACATTTCATGATCTAGAATTGGGCACAAATAAAATATGTCTACAAATTAAAAAACCCATATGATCATTTTGTCCTTGTACCTCCACACATACAAACTTTGACCTCATCAACATGCTTACTCAACTCTTTCTAGCCATTTGCAAATTTGGCTAAGTATGGGAAAATTGTGAAATCTGACTAAGAAGCCAACTTTATACCTTCATACATTTGATCACACTACAATGCATTACTTGATATTTGGCACATAATAAATAGGGACTATAGTGATCAAAACCATATAACCAGATCCTCTTGACTCACTCCCATGTGGTAATGGTGACATCATCAAACTACCTACTCATCTTTTCTGCCACTAGACCCAAAGTGTCTAGAAAAAAACTATGATCAACTAGATGAATTATACTTGTATACACAAGCTCTCAAAGAATGGATCATATCTTATAGGACCCCTTGCACATTTTCAAACCTCTATACTCATCCTTGATCCTCTTGAGCTATGTCAATACTAAAGATCAACCAACCATACATAAAGCATATAAGAACAAATACAAACAAGAATAAACACATTTCACACTTTATCATTATCACATATACTAACAAATCACTCCATCCACTCACCAAGGAACCTCCATGACACCACCATGACATCACTATGACAAATCTCCAACAACTAATAATATAAATATGTGTGGTTCTAATGAGACTTTAAAAAACATCAAGACTACTAATACTTATGCTATTCAATTAAGGCAAATGGATTAAAATTATACCCCAAAAGATAATCTGAATATAGCTAATAATTAGGCATTTTCTTCCAAATATTCAATGTAAGACAAATGTAAAGTTGTGCATAATATTACTGCTACAGATAATTATGCTATAAATTCTCAACAACCTAACCTTTTGTCTACTAGATTCAATAATATGTAATATCCTCATTTTAATCCAAAAAAGTATACTCATATTCATCATCCTAATGTTGGTGACTATAGTATTATTGATGTTTTGACTAAGATTAAATCAAGTCTCTCTTTATTTCAAGCCATTGGTTTACTTAAATAACTTGATTACATTAATGACGCTAAAAAAAATCAATATCTTGAGAATGTAGTAATATTTCAAGAATAATCTAGTAATAATGCACCTTATTCTATTTTATCTCAATATAATGATCATCTAGCTGATTACATTCCCCCATTTTATGTTTATATTAAAATTGACATTGATAAAGTCATTCATAATGGTATCCTCGATACATGATCTTCTAAAATATTATGCCTAAATTTATTGCTGACTAAATAGGCATATCTTATGAAACTAATAACATGAATCTTATTAATTTTGATTCTTACCTAACCATGAGATATGATAATTTTTATGACATTGTTTTTAAAATAACTCAAGATGAAAGAATCAGGTCATTTTAAATGTGTAAATTTTTGATATCATTACTAACTATGCTATGTTGTTACACACAGATTGGTCAAAGTAAATTGTTACTTTCATATTAAGTATACAAATTGGGTTCCTATTGGTAATAAGATTGAATTTATGCATAGGGAGGAATGGAATAGTAATCTTATAAAATCCATACCAACTACTATTGTTTATGTTGAAAATAAAATTGAAACTTATGAATTACTAATAATAGACAAACCTAATCAACAATAGGTAGGGACTATTTATATAGAAACCATTAGGTCTTTGTACTTTTATGGAGCTTGTTCATAGCATGGTAGTGGTACTAGAATTATTTTGATTTATTCTATTGATAATTTTTTTTCCATGCTTGTAAATTGCCATTTGACAACACTAACAACACAACTAAATTTTAGGCTTTGTGTTTAGGTCTTGAAAATACTATAGAGTTAAATATTAAGAATTGAAAAGTCTTTGAATATTTTAAATTAATTATTAGGCAAGTTATAAAAAACTCTAACATAAATCATAACCATCTCCATAAATATATTCAAAAATTTTGCTCACTTCTTGAGAGATTTGAAACATTTAATATCACACATATACTTAGAGAAATTATTTCTCTTCCTGATACACTTATTGTTTTTTAGTTTTTTTTTTATTGTAATCCCACTTTATATGATAGTGATCCAACTATAGATCATTATTTTTTTATATTTTTAGACCTAAAGTGTCTAATCTTAATGATAACTGCACATTTTTGTTGTTGTGATGAACATATCAATTCATTCCTTAAATTTAATTATTTTGATTATGATGATTATGTGTTAAATTGTGGTGATTATTGTTGATAATTTTACCCCATAAGAAAGAACAGATGTTGATTCAAGCAGTTGAAAGGAGCAAATTTTAAAGAGAGCTTCGAGTTTTACAAGAAGAAAGGTTCTTATCAAAAGGGCAAAGATTATGTCAAAGTTCCAAATGGTTCAAATCCATTGAAATTTTTGTTCGAAGGGTCACTAGGAGAAGAGGACCTTAAAAAAAAACCTGGAGGTTCTTTATTTTTGTCGGAGGACCATTTCAAAATTGCCGAGGGATCTGTTCAATTTTAATGAAGGGTTGTTTTCAAATGAAGGGTCCATTTTGTACTATTTTGAAGGGCAATTTCCTTTAGATAATTTATTTGAAGGAATTGTCCATTACAAAAAAATCTAAAAAACAAAGAATCCGAGTAAATTCCTTTAGACAAATTGTTTGAAGGTATTCAAGTAGAAAACTTACTCTGAGGAAATTCCTTCGGAAGAAGACAAACAAAATGCTGAAGGATCCAAGTCAAGAATCCCAAAGGGTATGTTCCCTTTGAGAAGGTTCTTTTCATTTATCCAAAGGGTCATTTCTTGAGCTGAAGGGTAATTTACAAAATCCTGAAAGGACCTTTGTAAAAATTTCTAAAGGGACAAATTCATAAAATCTAAAGGGCTTTTTAAATTTTTTGACAGGGCCACTTGGAAAAGTCTAAAAGGCAAATTTAAAAGGGAAAGAAAGGTTCAAATCCTAGAAACATTTTATCCAAAGGAACTGAATCTCAAAGGGTATGTGCCCTTTGAGAAGGTTCATTACAAAAATCTTGAAGGGTATTTGCCCTTTGGGAAAGTTAAAAACAAAAATTCAAAGAGATATTTGAAAGAAATCTAAAGGGCACGTTTCGAACGGCTAAGGCATTTTGTCAAAGACCTGAAGGGTTTTTCCCCTTTAGGAAAGTAATTTTGAATAAATTCCAAAGTATAAAGTTCCCTAAGATGATTACCATGGGGAAAGACCTCTACAAATTTTTTGAAGGGTACATGCCTTTTAGAAAAGGGCAATTTCAAAGATGAGAGGACCATTTCATAAAATATGAAGGGGTCACTAGAAATAATGCCAAAGGGTTTGTGCCCTACAAAAAAAGGAAAGGGTAGTTAGGAATGAATTCCTTTAGATAATTTATTTGAAGGAATGGTTCAAAGAAAGAGAAGAGAGACAAAAGGTCTGAGAGAGATACACCAAGCAAATAGTCACGAGAAATTTGTCTAATGAAATATTGATACTGAAAATAGAAATAAGTAGAAATGGATAAAGCCATAGAAATAAATAATAAAGGCAAAAATATAAAGGCAAATACATGAAAAAGAAAAGTCTATAGAAAAGACATACAAATAGCAGGACATGCATAGAAATGAAGAACCAAAAAATGTAAGGGATGTCAATAGCCAATAAACAGATGAACATGTTTTATAGCATGCAAAGTGGCCTAAAATAGGATTAGATATGTCCAAGAGAAGTAAACATTTAAAACATGATACCTTCAATTCTAAAATGGAGGCTCATTTGCATGAATAAATAAGGAGTTTAACATTGGAAAGTTTATCATTAATTTCATGCATGCACACTCTTGTTTGTTTCTAGCCTTTCAAACATTCTAGCAATTCAAGTGAAGACCATTGGAGGTTGACTAGTCTTGAGCTCTAGTTGACTAATTGACAAGTGTCACATCCACTCATGCTTTTCATACAATATAAGACATTTTCACATTCCAATTCATATTTAATTCAGTTCAAGCTTGAGTTTAAACATCCAAATTAGCATGTTGTTCATGCATGAAGGAGATTATCTCACTATCCATTTTTCAATGCCAAAGAGTTTTCATGAAAGCATAAGACAAAGGGATTTATTTTTAATATTTGGATAGCACAAGTTAAATTGGAGTTTACTTCTCTTTTATTTTCAATGCCAACCTCTTGGATATTGTATGTTTTCTATATAAATTGGCTTTTTAGCCTTGAATTGTATCCCTCTTTTGGTAAGACAAAATTATACCAAAGATTGAGTTGTAACCTTTTTTATATTAATAGGATTATTATTTTTAGATTCTAGCTACTGGTATAATGTATTTATGTCATTGATTTGCATAAGTGATAGATTTTTCTTCCTTGTCAAGTCTTAATTCTTACCTAGTTACTAGTTAATCAGATTATGTAGGTCATGTTCCATGTTTAATGTCTTTTGGCTGAGTTTATAGTGTATGCAAGTGGTTAGTTATTGCCTTGAGTCATGCCTATTCCATCATTTCCATCAAGCTTTGATCACAAGATAGAACTTTTTCATGAAATACTTATGTATATTGGTCAATTGGAGTTGAAAGTTTAGCCTTTCTCTTGTCTAAATTAGTATTTTTTAAGATCTCTAATTGAGTGGATCAACCAAAAATAAAAGTGTGTCACCATCATTACATACGATTTCCATTCAATTTTCTCTCTCTTTTCCTAGTCATTTGTAGCGTAGAGCAAATATCCTAATTGATACACCAAAGGGAGCTAGCCCTTAGAATCTAGAGATTCAATCCATTGATTAGGTCAACCATAACCTAAGATTGTTTCCATGTTTTAGCAAACTATGAAGGCTTGAAACTACTTTCACAAGGGTAAAAGTCTAATTAACAATAGTTTTTAGCATGCCTAGTGGGACCAACAAATAAATATTTTACATATCTAAAGAAGTTTAAATATGAAAAAAAAATTTATAGGAGATGAGAATATTTATCTTCATCACAAGATAAAGATTTTTCAAGTTACAGAGTTCATAACATCATTCAGGCAATTCATTCATGCAAAGGTTACCATAAGGTTAGCAAGCAAAGGTATTCCTTTTGAATTTATATCTTATAAGAGATCAAGGTTTATGAGGCAAAAACCATATCTTCAAAAATAGTATTTGCCTCATGGTTATCCTATTATTATAAGCACTATAATCCCCACTATCCAAATGGCCATTATAAAGAAAGTGTTTACTCCATCCAGTAGAGGTAGCCCATTGAATTTAGCCTAGCTTGATGACATTCTAGTGTCTACCCTCAAGAATATCCCAATATTCTTAGGATAAAATAAAAAAACCCCTATTGAGCATATCCAAGATGTGGCTAATCTCTATTCAGTCTATAATGTTGTTGAGGATAATGTTTTTATTAGATTGCTTGCTTCCTCCCTTAAAGGAAAATCATTATAATGGTACATAAATCTCCCACTAAACTCCATTTCTACTTAGGATGAATTGGGTGCATCCTTAGTCAAGCAATTTGAGGACAAATCTAATCACCTATCTTTAGTTGAGTAATTAACTACCATAACAAGAGCTTTTCATGAGTTCATGCCCGATTTTAACCTAAAATTCCAAAATACATGGACCAAAATACCTATGTTGATAAGGCTATCCTTTGAATATGCATTTATGTACTATTTGAAAGCTCTTAATTTTGACATTAGTGTGATGATATAGTCAATGGGTGGCACCACTTTGATAGATGCTTATGAGGTTGAAATAAGGGCAAAAAATAGCATGATACAAGCTAGTAAGCTTTATAAAAGACCTCTAATGCCTATATTTCTATAAATAAGTTCTATACCAGCCCCTCAAAATCCTCAAATTCCATCCTTAGCTCCTATTCCAACACCTCAAGCTCAAATTGTAGCCCTTACTAGTCAAGCTAGTGAGATAGGAGAGTTGAAAAGTTTGATAAAATCCTTTGGGAATGAAATATTACAACTCAAGAGAGATCAATATCAGTCCAATAGGCCTTATCAACAACAAAATTAGAACACCTATTAGCCCTTTAAAGATTAAAGACCTCCTTATCAGGGTTTTAAAGAGAATAAACCACCATATCAAGCACAAAGAGCCATAACTCCAGCTAAGCCATATACTACCCTTGATCCCAATTCTCCTTCCACTTAAAAATCCATTATTTCCACCCCACCTCAAAATAAATTGGTGTAGGATTCAAGTTGGCATCCCTCAAATCTCAATGATGCTCAAAACCAAGCCTTGGTATCATAGAACATCACCATGCCACAAATGACACAAGAAGAGTTTTATTTTCAAGGAGGTCAGTACCAATATATAGATTTGACATCACAAGGAGAGACTCATCAATCTCAAGGGCAGCCTAGTGCCATTAATGTAAATTGGCAAGTAGATGAGCATGCTATTTTTAGTTAAGGTGTTGAAACTAACAAATCAAGTGGTCAAGTTGCAGTTATAACTAGAGCTAAAAAAAGAGACATTGAAGATGCTTAAGAGGTAAAAACTGCTTCAAGTACTCCTAAGGTTGTTTCTAAGAGTAAAAAAGAGCAATTTTCTATCCCTAAGACACAAAAAAATCATAATATAGAAGTTGGTAAGGTTCATCAAGTACCTCTAGTTCATGACTAGCCAGTACTTTAGAAGGTACATCCAAAGGTTAGTGGATCACATTTTAGTATAGTGGATCAAATGAAGAAATATAATATTATAATTAGTATGTGGTATTCTCTTTCTATTTTAGGATAAAAGGATAAGCTCATTCAAGAGCTGAAATGAATTATCTCTAAAATCGGTTGAGAAAGAAGGTGTTATCTTAACTAATTTGGATCAACCAGTAAAGTAATAGGTACAACAAGTAAATAAGATGGAAAAGGTGGACAAAACTAAGGTAAAATCAAATAAAACTCCTTTTTACCTTTATGTAAGTGATACTTTGGTTCATAATTGTATGGTGGATAGTGGAGCTAGTAGTATAGTCATACCTAAACAAATTGCAGACAAGTTTGGACTTGTTTATGAGCCAAACACTAAAGGAGTTTTGAAATTGGATGGGTCACCAACAAAGATGGTAAGAATAATCACAGATATAAAATTGACATTACATGCTTGTCCCAATGTTACTATTCAGTAGGATGTTGTTGTGGTAGACTTTCCTCCTTACTTTGCTATGTGCCTTTCAAGAGACTTCACCTCAAAGATTAGGAGATATTTATCAAATAATTAGACTTATTTGATGTTTATAATCAAGTATGGTACTAAGGTAACAATTCATTCTGAACCTATTGCATATTTTCATATGGAGCCATATATGCCAAGTGTTGTGAATACTAACTATATCATCTTAGATGAAGTACTAGAAGTTAGTGAAGTAGAAAGTGAATCACCTTTGGATGGAGCTATAGATTTGTTCCTTAATGAGTTGGATTATACCTTTCATGATCATGATCCCTACAAGATTATTGAATAATGAATTGGTATGTATTTCCTTCATGAGAATGATGCACCAATTCTAGCCATGGTCAAAGAAGATGAGTCTAATGAAGTTTTTGGAAATTTTAATTTGATGGATCAAGGAATAAAAATGGAACCAGATATCGTATGATGTTGGTTTATCTAATAAAACAAAAGTATTTCTCTTTTATTAAATTTTAGTTTGCCTATTCAAATAATGTTGCAGATTATAAAACACTAGTTCATGATTTACAGTGGGCTAGGAAGATGAAAGTCAATTCTTTACAAGTGCTTAGAGATAATGAGTTTTTGGTCCACCAAATAAGAGGTTTGAATGTATGTATTTTTTTTTTGATTAAATATTACAAGCATATATTATGGGATTTACTTGAAGATTTTTAGGCTTTTAACATTCAATAAATACTAAGAGATAAGAATAAACATGTTGATAGGTTAACTGCTGTTAGGGCACAATTTAGCATTCTAACTGATATAAAAAGTGAAAAAAATTAGTCACATATAAAAGTGGTTTTAAGGTCCTCTATTCTAGATAATCATGAGAATTAGCAAGTGTTCAAAGATGGCAATCAAATTGTTAGATTCATGTAAGAGGAAGCTAAGTTTTCTTCAAGAAAAACACTTACAACAGTATGGTGATCAAATTGTACAACTAAAAACAAATAATCTACCCAAGGGATTTGTCACACTTGAGAACATTTTTAGTAGTGATGATGAGCTAAGGAAAGGTAAGTCATCCTTATCAACAAAAGAAGAACACTATGCTAATGTAGAGATTGTAGTTTGTAAGATTTTGAATTTGGGTAAGGTATGCACTCCTTCACAAAAGAAAGCTTTCATTGAGTTATGCATAAATTTTAATGATATATTTTCATGGTAGTATAATGATCTCAAGGGGGATTTGATCTAAGTTTGGATCAAAACACTATTTATTTAGAGGAAGAGACTAAACTAGTAAAATATAGACAAAGGCCAATCAATCCTAAGCTTAAACCTTTGATGAAAGCTAAGATTCACAAGATCATAGAATCAACTATTATATTTTCAATCAAGAATTCAACTTGGGTGGCCAATCTCATTCCAGTATGGAATAAGAATGGTAAGATTCATTTATGTGTTGATTTTCATGATTTGAATAGGGCTTTGCTTAAAAAATAACTATCCATTGTCATCAATGGAACAAATTTTATAGCTTGTTATAGGTTCAGAGAGGTTTTCTTTGTTGGATGGATATAGTAGCTACAATCAAATTTTGGTCAAAGAAGAAGACCAATTTAAGAAAACCTTCACAACTAAGTGGGGGGCATTTACATACATAAAGATGCCATTTATTTTGTCTAATGTTGGAGCAATATTTTAGAGAGCCATGGATATGGAATTCTAAGGCCTTCTTAATAGGTTTGTACTTATTTATTTGGATGATATAATAGTATTTTAAAAGAATGTAGAAGATCACATGGTTTATCTCAAGCAAGTGTTTGAAAGGTGTAGGCAATTTGGGGTATCTCTAAATCCCCAAAAGTGTGTTTTTTCCATTCATGAAGGTAAGCTTCTTGGACATGTTATTTCAAAGCATGGTTTAAGTATAGATTCTGAAAGGCTTGACTTCATTCTTGCACTTTCGTTGCCTAAGCACAAAAAGGCTATGAAAAGCTTTTCTGGGAAAGTCAACTTCATAAGGATATATATTTTAGATTTTACCATTTTAGCAAAGCCACTTACAACCATGTTTAATAAGGATCAAGGCTTCAATTGGTCCAAATAAGGAGTAAATAGTTTTGAATATATTAAGAAAGCCATAGCTAGTGCTCCTACACTTATAAATCTAGATTTCACAAAAGATTTTATTTTATATACTTATGCTAACATGGACACCATTTCAAGCATTCTTATGCAGTAGAATCATGAGGCTTTGGAGCAGCCAATAGCCTTCTTCAGTCAAGATTTGGAAGAGTATGATACAAGGTATGATTTTGTTAAAAAACATGTGCTTTCAATTATAATATCTCTTAAGAAGTTTAGATACTTGTTATCTAACAATAAGATACATCTAATGGTTTCCCATCCAAGTATTAAAGAGTTTCTTTTGAACAAGGATATAAATGAGAAGAGAGCTAGTTGGATAACCAAGGTAATGGAATATGATATGGAAATTAAGGTCAAAAAGTTGATTAGAGGAAAATGACTTTGTGAGCATCTATCTCAAGACTTGTAACAGACTAATGAGGTTGTTTTAGTGTCAAATGATGAAGATGTTATAGCTGGTCATCCCTCACCTTCTAGTTGGTTTCATGACTTGGTAAGCTATCTCCAAGTTGGTACTTATCCCTCTCATCTAAGTGATTTAAAAAGAAGATATTTTAGGTTGGAGTCAATTCCATTTTTGCTTATTGATGGTGTTTTGTTTAAGAAAGATATTAATGACATGTTGTTAATATGTATATAACTAAGACAAACTCATAGATTACTTGAATAATTCCATGATGGACATGGTGTAAGACATTTTTCTACAAAAATTACAGCCCTTAAGATCATGAGAGGTGGGTACTATTGGCCTAGTATATTTGGTGATTGCCATGCATGGGTTAGGAAGTGCAAATAGTGTGTTATGTTTGTAGGAAAAGTGAAACTTACAGCCTTACCTCTTCAACCCATTATGATGGATCAACCCTTTGTTTAATGGGGATTATACTTTATTGGTCTCATAAATCCTCCTTCAATTTTAGATCATAAATGGATTCTCATTGCTATATATTACTTCACATGTTAGATAAAAGTAGTAGCATTGAAGGAAGCAAATGAAACCAATGTTCTAGATTTATATGAAGGTTTGCTTACTAGATTTGGAGTTCCTTTAACTATTATTTCTGATAATGTGATGGCTTTTGTGGGATTTAGGATCAGCTAATGGGCTATCCAACATGGAATTTACCTCATCACTTCATTAAACTATTATCCACAAGGTAATGGACTTGTTTAATCTATGAATAAGAACCTATTAAGGATCATAATAAGGACTATTGAAGACAATTAGAGGTCAAGGCATCTCAAACTAAAGTTAGCTCTATGGGTTGATAGGATCACCTACAAAAGATCAATAACCAACTCTCCATACAAGCTAGTATATGGGTAAGGAAGCAAGGTTACCCATTTCTCTTGAGTTTCCTACTTTAGAAATAATGTATAAATTTGAATTACTAGAGAGTGAGCCTATAGATATCAGGTATGTTGAGCTTATGGATTTTGAAGAGACAAGAAATCAATCCATGCTAATCATGGAGATTCAACAAACACAAGTGAAGAGAGCTTTTGACAAAGGAGCTTTTTCATGAAGTTTCAAAGAAGGAGATTTGGTCCTCAAGTGGGATGAGGATAGATCTAAACCAAGAAGGCACACAACATTTTACTCCCCTTGGAGTGGCCCATATACAATCTCCAACTACAAATCCCACAATGCCTTCTAACTTGCAAAGATGGATGGTCATGAGCTTCCAATCCTAGTCAATGGGATACATCTAAAACATTACTATTAAAGAGAAAATTTCCTTGTACATATTTTGTTTTGATTTTCTCCAAGTGTTGTTCAAGCATAGTACTTTCATTCTATTTTATTTTGATAAGTGCTTTTTTTGCACTTTTACTTAGCTTTCCTATTTTCATGTGTTTTCCTTCTTATTTTGAAGGATGAAGGTTACTTCATGTTTGGTCAAAGGATATTTTCAATCACAGACCATGTTTACCATTGTTTTTGTGAGTTCAATATCATGTTTATGGTCTAATTTCTCAAGCATAACAGGCATGCTTCCCAGTTGAGTTGTCAAAATGTTAACAAATTTTCCCCATAGGAAAGAATAGATGTTGACTCAAGTAGTTGAAAGGAGAAAATTATAAAGAGAGCTTTGGGTTTTACAAGAAGACATGTTCTTCTTAAAAGGGCAAAGATCATGTCAAAGTTCCAAAGGGTTCAAATCCTTTGAACTTTTTGTTTGAAGGGTCACTAGGAGAAGAGGACCTTATCAAAAAACTCAAAGGTTCTTTCTTTTCATAGGAGGACCATTTAAAAATTACCGAGGGATCTGTTCAATTTTACTAAAGGGTTGTTTTCAAATGGTCCATTTTTCACTATTTTGAAGGGCAATTTCCTTTGGACAATTTGTCTGAAGGAATTGTTCATTACAAAAAATTGAAAAAAAAGAATCTAAGTGAATTCCTTCAGACAAATTGTTTACAGGAATTCAAGTAGAAAACTTACTCTGAGGAAATTATTTTGGAAAAAGAAAAATGAAATGCCAAAGGACCCAAGCCAAGAATCATAAAGGGTATGTTCCCTTCAAAAAGTTTCTTTTCATTTCTTTGAAGGGTCATTTATTTAGCTGAAGAGTACTTTATAAAATCTTGAAAGGACCTTTGTAAAAAGTCCAAAGGGACAAATTTATAAAATCTGAAGGGCTTTTCAATTTTTTTGACAAGGCCACTTGGAAAAGTCTGAAAGGCAACTTGAAAAGGGAAAGAAAGGTTCAAATCCTTTGAACATTTTGTCTGAAGGAAAATAATCTTGAAGGGTATGTTCCCTTCGAGAAGGTTCATTACAAAAATCTTGAAGGGTATCTTCCCTTCAGGAAAGTTCAAAACAAAAAGCCAAAGGGACATTTCAAATAAATCCGAAGGGCACATTTTAGAAGGCCAAGGCATTTTTTCGAAGACCCGAAGGGTTCTTTCCATTTAGGAAAGTGATTTTGAAGAAAGTTCAAAGGATTAATTCTTTTGAACAAATTATTTGAAGGACAAAGTGCCCTAAGACAATTCCTATAGGAAAGGACCTTTACAAATTATTTAAAGGGTACATGCCTTTCAAAAAATGGCAATTTCAAAGACAAGAGGACCATTTCATAAAATTTGAAGGGGTCACTAGCAACAATGCTAAAGGGTTTGTGCCCTATGGAAAAAAGCAAGGGTAGTTAGGAACAAATTCCTTTGAATAATTTATCTAAAGGAATGGTTCAAAGAAAGAGAAGAGAGACAAAAGGTCTGAGAGATATAGACCAAGAAAATAGTCACAAGCAATTTGTTTGATGAAATATTGATAGTGAAAATAGACATAAGTAGAAATAGATAAAGTCATGGAAATAAAAAAGAAAGGAAAAAATCCCAAGGAAAATACATGTAGAAGAAAAGTCTATGGAAAAGACAAATATAAATATTATGACATGCATATAAATGAAAAACCAAAAAATATAAGATATATCAACAACCAATAAATATATGAACACTTTCTACAACATGCAAAGTGGCCCAAAACAGGATTAGACATGTCCAAGATATGTAACCATTTCAAACATGACACCTTCTATTTTAAAATGGAGGCTCATTTACATGAATAAAGAAGGATTTTAACGTTGGATATCTTAACATTGATTTCATGCATGCACACTCTTGTTTGTTCTGAACCTTTCAAATGTTCCAGTAGTTCAAGTGAAGACCATTAAAGGTTGACTACTCTTGAGCTCTAGTTGACTAATTGACAAGTGTCACATACACTCATACTCTCCATAAATAGAAGACATTCTCACATTCCAATTTAGCTTTAAGTTGGTTCAATCTTGAGTTTATACATCCAAATTAGCATGATGTTCATGCATGAAGGATATTAGCTCACCATCCATTTTTCAATGCTAAGGAGTTTTCATGCAAGTATAAGACAAAGGGATTTATTTTTCATCTTTGGATAGCACAAGTTGAATTGGAGTTGACTTCTCTTCTATTTTCAGTTCCAACCTCTTTCCTATTGTATGTTTTCTATATAAGTTGGCTTTTTAGCCTTGAATTGTATCCCTCTTTTAGCAAGACAACATTCTACCAAAGATTGAGTTGTAATATTTTTTTAGATTAATAGAAAGACTATTTTTTTCATATTCCAATTTTTGGTATATTATATTTATGTTATTGATTTGCATAAGTGATAGAGTTTTCTTCCTTATCAATTCTTGATTCTTACCTAGTTACTAGTTGTTCAAATTATGCAGGTCATGTTCCATGTTTAATATCTTTTGGCTGAGTTTATAGTGGATGCAAGTGGCTGGTTAATGCCTTGAATTAGACCTATTCCATCATTTCCCTCAAGCTTTGATCATAATATAGATCTTTTTTCATGAAATACTTATGAATATTGATCAATTGGATTTGAAAGTTTAGCCTTTCTCTTGTCTAAATTAGTGTTTTTTAGGAGATCTAATTGAGTGGATCAACTAAAAATATAGGTGTATCACCATCATTGGATAGGACTTACATTCAAGTTTCTCTCTCTTTTCCCAATAGTTTGTATCATAAATCAAAGATCCTAATTGATACACCAAAGGGAGCTATCCCTTAGAATCTAGAGATTCAATCCACTGATTAGGTCACCCACAAATTAGGATTGTTTCCATGTTTCAATAGATTGTGAAGGCTTGAAACTACTTTCATAGGGTGCAAGTCTGATTGAAAACATTTACTTGTAGTTAATCACTACTAAATTACATGCTAACTTATTCAATTTAAAATCTATGTTTACACTACACAATCAATGCAAAATTTTGCATATCAAAGATCCATGTAGAAGAATCATAGGTGAGACTATTTTTATTAATCATGTCATTGAGGAGGATCCTAAATTTGTTTATTTAAGAATATAATGTATTGCTAAGGAAAATTTTTAATTTTTTAAATTATTTAATAAATTTATAGATATTTTTTTTGGTCCTACAAAGACTTAAAAGGTTATGATACTAAAATTATTAAACATGACATGCCTATTAAGCATGTTATAAAATCTACTAATAAAAAAGTTAGAAGAATAAATCCCTTGTTGGAAGACAACATAAATAAGGAGTTTGATAATATGTTGGATAATGGTGTCATTTTTCATGTACGATACTCATATTGGGTTTCTAACTTAGTTATTTTTATAAAGAAGAAAGGTGATATCCATCTATGAAGACTTTAGAGACTTAAATAGAGAAACTATTAAAGATAACTTTCATTTATCTAATATATATTAGATTTTATAGTAGGTTGTAGGGTTTGAAATGATGTCTCTTATTAATATATATTTTAATTATAATCATATTTTTGTAATCTATAAGATAGACACAAAACTATGTTTATTATGTGAAGAGAAACACCTATTTTTAACATAATACTTTTTGGTTTAATGAACATAATTACCACTTTTCAGAGGGCTATGCATGTAGCCTTCAATGACTTGATTGGAATTATTATTCAAGTCTACCTTTATAATCTTAATGTGAATTCTAAAAAGAGAAGGAAACATATTGATTATATACATGATATTTTCACTAGATGTAGAAAATATGGTATCTCTCTTAATTCTAAGAAGTCAATTTTTAGAGTCGTTGAAGGGAAATCATTAGGCCATATTATTTCTAAAAATTATATCAATTGACCCTAAACATATAAAGGCTATCAAAGATTTACCGTCTCCTATAAATTAGTTTGATATTAATTTTTTTTTTAGTAAAATTAATTTTGTGCATAAATTTCTTTTAGATTTTGCTAAAAAAATTAGAGTTATTTAAGGGATACAAGTTCATATTCAACATTTAATAGTATTAAAGATAACATTGTAATTTCTCTTGTACTTGCTAAACTAGATTCAAACAAGTCATTTATTCTTTATGTTAATACCACTAGAAAATCTATAAGTGCTATTATTACTCAACATGATGTTAATCATGAAGAAATACCTATTGACTACATGAGTCAAATCTTGAAAGATGCTGAGATTACGTATCATTTGATTGAATAACTTGTTCTTTCATTAATTTCATGTCTAATTAAATTTATATATATTTATAATGAGAAATAAATTTATTGTTCATTTAAATGTGCCTGTTATTTCTTATATTTTAAAGTAACCAACTATTCAAGGAAGGCTAGCAAAGTGGATTTTTGAAATTCATGAGTTTGATCTTGAATTTAAAACTTTAAAAACTATAAAAAGAAATGATTTAGCTAAACATTTAGCATAAAATATGACCTCTAGCATAAATATTTTTATTCTTTCAATTGATGATACTCTTCAATCTAAACCTCATCTCAAAACAATGAAGGCTGACATTTTTTTAAATAGTTTAATGTTGGCCTGGAAATGCATGATTGAGACTATTTATTTTCACAAGATGATTGGTACCATGATTTAATTTATTACTTTCAAAATCAAGCTTGTTTTGGTAATTTAGATAAAATACAAAGAATATCACTTAGATTACAATCTTTAAAGTTCATTTTTTAGAGATTTTTTTGTTTTATAGGAATAGGAATGGTGTTTTATTATTTAAATCATGATCAAACTTAAAAGGTTCTTAGGGGATGTTACGAAGGTATTTGTGGTAGCCATTACATAGTGAAAAATACATCATACAAAATTTTACATGTAGGTGATTATTGGCTCACACTATTTAAATATTCATACAAGTTATTTCAATCATGTATGCCATTTCAACTTTTCAGTGGTTACCTACTATGACTTTGAACCTTTTTAGTCTTAAAAAAACTTTTATTAAGTGGGGTATTGATTTTATTTATGATATTCCCCTCCTTCAGCTAGCCATAGGTACATTTTAATCATTATAAATTATTTTACTACATGATCTAAAACCATAGCTTTGAAAAGTTATGTTACAGTTGAAGTTATTTCATTTCCTGAGAATAATTTTTTCTTAAGATTTAGTGTTCCTTATGACATAATATCTGATAATGGTATTAAGTTTATTTCTAATTATTATTTAGAGTTTTTAAGATGTTATTTAATTATTTTTATTTATTCCTCTAAGTATTATCTTCAAGGGAATGGACAAGTTAAAACCATAAATAAAAATTTGATCTTGAAAAAAAAAATTAGTTTGTGCTAATAAGAATGATTAATACATCAAAAATTTTGAAGCATTATGGGCAGATTACACCATGGTGAAAGCTGCAATAGACTATTCTCTATTTATGTTGGATTATGGCTTTAATTTCTGTTTTACCTATATAACTTTAGCTTTCATCTTCTAGAATCGCTCTTTAATATTTAATAGAAGACACTAAAAATGTTGAGTAAAGATTTAATGAACTCTTAGCCCTTGATGAAAATAAAGCCACTACTCTACATAAATTGGAGAAACCTAAATAAAACTTAAGTAAAGTTTTGATAATGTTTTTTCTAATTTTTTTTTTTAAAATTGGTGATTTAGTCTTATACTGGGACAGAACTCATGAAGAACCTAAAAAATATCATACATTTGATTCACTTTGGCTTGGCCCATATAAAATAGTTATTATTCTTGGTAAGAATACTTTTTATTTATAAGATCTTGATGACAATTGGTTATGTTATTCAATTAATGGTCATCATTTGAAGCTTATCTTCAATTAGCTCCCATTTATTTTCTTTTTGTTGTTGTGTGTGTATATATATATATATATATATATATATATATATATATATATATATATATATATATATATATATATATATATATATATATAATTTTTCTTTTTATTTATTTGGTTTTGGTTTGATACTAGCCTTTTGTTAATATCTGTAGAATTTCATCATTATTAGAGGAAAAGATAGAGTGTTTTACCATATCACTATAAGTATCTCATTATAAAATATTTTTAATACTTGGTTAAATTTGGATTGATCTTTTATAAATTACAAGTGCTGAATATTTGTGTGTTTTGAGCATTAATTTACTTTCATAATTGATATTTAGGTTAATGCATTGATTTTTCATCAATCTCAAATTTATTTGTTTTAACTTTCCTAATTTTTTTTACCATGTTACCTAAATAATTCATCCTTTAATATTAAATTATTTTAAAGGGGTTAACACCTAACTTATTATCACATCATTTACTTAGATCTCACTCCCAAGTATTTTAAAATTCATAATTTTTATTTGCAACCCACTTTTAAAAAGTGAAACTGACTAGCAAAGTTGCTAGTGTTATAAAAAAAAAATTAGCATCATTTTTAAAAAAGTATTGAAATAATCATATTCCTATATATGATGGATTAAATCATGACATTTAAATCTATTTCCAATGGCCAACTTATTTGCATTTGCTTAGTAATTATTTTCTCTGCATATGGCTAAATATGAAATTATGTTGTGTTAGTTGGTTTGAATACTCATAACCTTATTGAAGTTGTATAAAATATGGTGGATTTCACATAAACATGATTAGTGTGAAACTTCTATGATATTTTCATTGATAGTGACTTAAAGAATGTTTCATACTCTTGATATTGGTGTGTTGTCGTAAGCATTGATAAACTGGTAATATCTATATATGTAGATTGGTGAGTAATTAAGTCTTGATTTTTACTTATTTTTGACTTGAATGCACTATCATTATTTATTATGACACCTTTTGTCATATACTTATAAGGTCATATTATGAGTCTTGGTAATCATATGGATTTTTATAAGTTTTTTCCACCATTGGCAGTAATATGATATTATAGTTTTTACTTAATCAACTATCAAGTGATAAGGGTCATTGTGCATTGGGTGGTCATCTAGAAAATTTTAGTGTTCATTATGTATTTAAAGAAAGGTCACTTGGTTTGTTTTATATCAATATGCCTTAATGTCTTGAAGCATTTAACATTTCATATCTTGGACATTCGATATATTGTTTAACATCATTCGAAGTTAATGTAAAAGTGGTGGTGGGATTTTTTTAATCTACATGGTAAAATTTAGCTTTTAATAAGTGTCTTCACCTCATTTGGAGTTAAAAATGGTGGAAACATTAGTGTTTGATTTTTCAGAATGCTAACTACTTAGTATTATATTTAGAGTTTGAATTGGTAGGTATATTTCTAGTAGAGACTATTGTCCACTAGTTTGGTAGACACATCACATTAATTGCATTAATTAGCTATCTTGGTAACTACCTCACCATAAAAAAATTTATTTTTGACATTTTAACTTCATTTTTTTCAAGTTATAAGTGGAAGGGAGATTGTAAATTTGGTTTCAAAATAAATTGAAGGGATTTCGTTCATCCACATTATTTTCATTTATTCACATAATGGTGCCAAGTATATAAATTGGTTTTTTAATTAGTTATTTGTTCTACTTTAATGATTTTTTAGTCATTAAAGATCATGTTTTGGAATTCATTTGTATAATAGAAATACTTTTCCTATATAATGTTGAATTTGATAAGATACTTTGAAGGTGCATGAAGTTTTGAGGAACAATTTTGAGAAAGAATTTATTTATAGCTAGTTTTATATGTGTATATATTCTTATGGTTGATCTATAGATAACATTATACATGCATGTTTGTTTTGTTATGTTTGTGGCAAAAATAGGCTCATTGTTTTTATATTGTATAATTTGTGCATGCATGCATATTATTCTTTTTAAGAATTTATAGAGTTGGTTATATACAGTCATGGTTTAAAAGTTGGTTGTTAGTACTACAATAATGAATGGGATTCTTTAAAAAATCATGATTTTGAAGTAATTATATTTTTAGTCTTGTATGTCACATAAGTCATGAAATATTTACATGCATTTCATTTGAAACTTGTATTCTTTTGTGCATGAAATATGTTGGGTTATATGGTTGCATATTATAAAAGTTGTATTGTTTTCAAACTAGAGTTTGATTAAAACCCTATTGTATGATATTTTAATAAAATAAAAAAGTTAGATGCTTTTATAGTGGTTTTGAGTTATGAATACAAACAAGTTTGGTTTTAATTGATCGATATGACATAAATGTTGAAAAGGGTTTTAACACAGTTTTCATGAAAAATGAACATATTGTTGATTTTTTTTTAAATATTGGTAAAGGTGGGTTTTAAATGGGGGACCTACCCCTTAAAAATATGTTTCAAAAAGGTCTAAAAACCAGATAAGATAGTGCTATCACCAAGAGAAACAAAAGGAGAAAGATAGAGAAAAGTAGTAGAACATACTATATTTTGGGGTCAATTCATTCCTTGTAGGCCTTAGACAAATTCTAGGTGAGATTCTCTAGTTGAGTATTTTGGTTTATACTTGGATTAAGCTTGAGCTTGTCTCCAACAATGCCCTTCAGGTTAAAATCCTTTGAGTGGAAATCAATATTTTATTCTTTTCCTTTGGCCAAGGAGTTTAGAGTTTCCATGCTTTGCAGAGTCTTCAACACTGTGAGTCTATTATAATCAACCAAAGTTCTAAGGTTATAATTTAGAGAGCATTTTTATTTTCTATAATATACAATCTTTCCTTGATTTGGTGGAACTCAAAGTTGATTTCAAAAAATAAATAAGTATAAGCATAATCATATGGCTTTGTTTTAGTTTTAATAAATGAGTAAAAAAATTGTATATGTGTAAAAAAATAAGTTAAAAAGTTTTTCAAGAAGAACAAAAAGTTACAGAAGTTGAAAACACATTAAACCATAAAGGAATGAAGCTAGGATAATAAGAAGGCAATCAATAAATTAGTATGTGTATAAATGAGAATTGAATAGTTCAATCATTTTCTAATAGATATTCATTTATATTTATCATTCATATTACTTATCTTATTATTATTTTTTTGATCATAAATATTTATTCTTTATTTGATTCTCATACTTTTTATTTAAGAGTAAATTTGGTACTATTTTAGTTTTAATAAACTACAACTAATAATGTTGTGGTTACTGAGATTCAAACCTAGGTTGCTTTTAATGATTTATGTTATGGATACTTGTTGGTTTATTTATGGATCCTTGTGTGCTTACAGCAATTAATCTTCAACTCATTATTTTGGTGTTGTTATAAATCATTGAAGATTCACCAAAAATGATAGAGAATATAAAATAGTCACTCTTTTTGTAATGACATAAATCAAATATGATTTTGATTCTCATATGGGGACATCTACGTCAACGTTTGATTAAGTTTAAATGGTGGTTTATGGCATTTTTTGTACTTTAAATGAGTTTAATGCCTATGGATTTGATATTTTCAGAGGTTTATTTTGGGTTATCGACATGGAAAAGTTTGTCCTTTGCCCCCTTTATTAGTTTAAAAAATGAGATCTACAAGGCAACAATGGAATAGGTCTGTAAGAAAAAAGGGGAAAGTGAACTTGATTAGTTTAGCTGAAGTTCATTGCTTGCCAATTTCTTCCATTAGCACTACCATATTCTTTAGCATCATTATACTATAACTAAATTAAAGGTAATGGATAGTAGTTCAGAAGCAACGAATTGCAATCATGGTCATGATAATATAAGTAAAGAAGAGATTTATCATGGGTGAATTTATGTTTTTTTAATTGATTTCACCAAATAGATTCAAGGGCATTGAATGTTCTTCTATCAATTCTAATGGGAATGATTTCCTAAATTAGAATGTGGATAGTTTGAGAACTAGTTGGAGTGGTGGGATAATCAAAGCCATTGATTATTAGGATTAGTATTAAAGGAGGAGGTCTATGTGGAGGATATTCTATTGGTTGGATATTTTTAGCTTGGTCCATATACAAGGTGTTACTAGTGGGGATGACATTTCATAGTCAAGTGACAATGAATTAAGTGACAAAATTAATTATCAAATGTCATTCTTCAGCATGTTATTATAGACCAAGTAATGATAGGCAATAAGGTAATATTCATAGGTAGAATTTATAGGATTTATTTCCACCTAGGTTACTCTCTGTCTAGTGACCCACCTGGGTTCACTGACATGAATCAATCACACAGTTGTTGGTTCTAATTTTAAAATCACATAAGCTTATAACTTAGATATTTGTTGACTGGTATAGTGCGGTGTAATTTATGTAAAAATATGTGTAAAATGTATTTCATCATAGCTATAGGTCTTCCATAATATGGGAAAATAGTCATGAAAATGAAGCAAGTTCAATGTAAATGCTTATTCACTAAAATTAATAATATAATGCATAAACATATATAATGCACAAAATATGTCTGCACATGTCCAAGTAGAAAGTGGAGGGTCAAGTAGGCCATGATTTTGGTAGGTGGATGTGAAGAAGGTGTATATTAATAGGTCAAAGTGAATTATTACTTGTCTTTTATTAATAATTGCCAATTGAGAGCCAATTTATCTCAAAACTATAAGACAATTCAAAATAAATTATTTTAAGGGCGGTTCAAAATTCAAAGGAGGCATGCACATGATTGGGAGATTGTCTTTTATTTTTGAAAAGATAAATATTTTTCTAATTAGAGAAGTAAAGTGTTTGTGATTTTTATAAAATTATAATGTATTTGAGGTTTTATAAAAAGTTAGTTATAGAAGAGCATGGAGTTTTTTCATAAGAGGTTGAGGAAATTAGTTTGTTGTAGAAAAGCATGGAGATCAAACATAAGAGGCCAAGGATAGTAGTAGAAGAGGTCCAATAATCAAGGCTAAGACTATTTAGAGAGCAAGGGATGTTTGGAAATTGAGGCCAACACTAGTTAGAGAGTAATGGATTAGTGTAGTTAAGTAACCTACCACAAATCCATTATAATGGATCAAAATTATAGACTCTTGATCAAACATGGCCTTTCATCTAATTATCTTAGGGTGAGACACCTATTTTTATCTGGATGAGTGTTAGCATAGGCATAGGGTTTTGTATTAGTTGTAATAATAATTAATTAATTATATGTGTCAAAAAAATAAGTCAAAAAAATGTTCAAGAAGAAGAGAAGTTGTAGAAGTTGAAAATCCATTTTGATCTATAAAGGAATGAAGTTAGGCTAAGAAGAAGGCAAGAAATAAATACAAGTGTATGAACAAGAATTAAATAATTTGGTAATTTTATTATAGAGATTCAGTTGTATTTATCAATCATCTTACTTCTCTTATTATTTTTTTGTTACTCATGAATATTTATTCTTTATTCTATTCATGTACTTGTTATTTAAGAGTAAACATGGTTCTATATTAGCTTTAATAAGCTACTAGTAACATAATTATTTTGAGTTATTTGAGTGTAGTCAAGTATTTTGAGTTTTTATACATTTTACAAAAATGAATAAATATCTTAACGTTCATGATGTTATCTTTAAGCCAATTTTTTGCATGAAGTTTTGGTAGAAAATAAGTTGTTTTCTAGTGTTTGACTCGGCATGAAACAATGATTTTGAGTTTTGAGTTGATATTTTGATGCATTTTTGATATTCTGGGTTTATCAATATAATATATGTCGATAAAATTTTCAAGACCGATAGATTGTGTCTCTTGATTAAACCTATGCATGAATATTTTTGTGCAATTCTTTGAGATGGATGCATTTTGATTGCCTCCAAGAAAAATTAAAGTTTTGTTGATACCTACATATAAGTTTTATATTCATATATAATTTGGTGATTTCAGATTTGTATGTATTTAGGCAAGATATATGTAAAATGTTAAGGTTTTCACTGTGTTATTTTCAAATAATTTTCTACATGGATGTTTATGAAATTTTTTGATGAACATAGATATGTGATTTGATCATGTTGATTTCAATTGAATTTGAGAGTTTTTTTCCATAAGTTGAAATCACTTGGTAGTTGATTATGTTGAATTATTGCATATGGTATTAATAGAAATTGTTATAGTTTTTAGTTTTCTTTAATCACTATATTTCATTGAGATATGAAGCTTGTTGAAATATAAAAATATGTTATTTTTAAAATCAGGGTTTTGTTTAAATATTTTGATATTGAAAAACATCTCTATTAGTGGCATCATTCACAATTTATCTTTGTTAGTGGAATAAAATGGTTTGAAATAGAATGATCAAGTTGATTTCTTGTTTAATCATGTAGTAATGTTCTAATTTGAAGATAATATTGAGAGTGTCATGAAGTTTTGTTTACATTATTATTAAAATTTATTTCAAGATAGAGATGTTTAGGTTGACCCAAAATTCTCACAGTTCTGTAAGGAATGTTTAGGGTAGAGATAATGCACAATAGGATAATGATACTCCTTTATGGGGTAGTTATTATGAGAGACCTTTTCATGGTCATAGGGTTTCCAACACTCTCTAGCCATTTTTATAGAACCCATGTGTCAATATATTTTGATGTGAATGACCCTACATTCTATAACTTATTAGATAATATCTGATAATCTTTTGTTAGTTTATGTGGTGTATCTCATAGAGGTCTGATAAGATTGTCTTAGAAATCTCATCCTTCCATATGAGGTATTCCAAGTTAATCCTCTTACGGAATGCATATTTATATTGAATCAATACCTAATGATCCTCTTGTATTCAATTATTCCAAAGCATTTCCTGATATCAATCTAAACCTTGTTATTCCAAATCCATGTTTGGCTATGATTATTAGACCTACTTCACCTCTCTCAGATAAACACTTTTATTATAATAAAAGATAGTCCCATGAGTTAACCCATGGTGATACATGTAATTAATAAGGTAAAAATTGAGATCAATTATGATTATGGAGGAAATAATTTAGTTGAGTTACCTACTACATCAATGATAAAGTTTCTGACAATGATTCTAATTAAGTTCTTATGTGATATGTTTATGTTGACTCAATTATTCATTTTTGTTGACATATTGGTTATAGTGTTGTTCTTGGATACTTTTAAGTTTTTAACTTCTTTAGATAAATGTAGTTTTGATAATACCTTGATTTTGATGACATTGGTAGTTTTGATCTTATTCGATTAGTTATATATTAGATAGTGAAATTTGTATAGTCATGTAGTATTAGATGGTCTATATATTGTACATTTGTTCATATGATATTTTTAGATAAATGATTCTTTTATGGATTATAGTTTTAAGATGTTTAGATCATTTGAAATTAACATTTATTGATTTTTTTTAATAAGTACCAGGGTTAAATGGGTCCCTTGCCTTTTGTATAGATAGAAAAATATTTATAAAAATGACCTGATAAGAGATTGTCAATAGATAATTTCAACCAAAAGATAAACAAAGCCAACAAATTGGTGAGCCTAAAAATAAAAATATATAAAAATTACTAGTGGATTCCAAAGGATTACAATACTAATACTAAGGAGAAGAGAAATCAGAAGCAAGCAATGCAAAACCCCAAGAACAAGGGACTTAAACAAGACTATATTATACTTTTACCTCCACCTCCACTACCTCTGGGTTGACTTTAGGCAAAGTTTTGGAAATATACTTTGACCCCCTATCAGTCACCCCCTTAAGTATCATTTTCATACCTCTCAATGATGTTGAAACATGGACGTTATCCAACCTTCCTTGTATTATCAAAGTAATCACTTGCTCAAGAACTTGAACTAGCCATAAAGGAGCCAAACCCTTACCTTGGAACATCATCTTGGCTAAAAATTTAACCACCTCTACATGATCTTTGTCATGTTTGATTCCATTCTATAATTCTATTTCATGATTGGACTCTTGATTTTGATAAAGGGGGAGGAGAGACAAAGAGCCCATTGAAGGAGGATGGTAAATTTTGGCTTGTAAATCTTCCACAAAATATAACAAAGTCACTAGTCTTGATTTTAGAGCCTTGAAAGTAGACAAAAAAAATAGCCCAAGACCATTTGAACCTAAAAATGGAATGACTGGGAAGGGACCAACATCCACAAATGTAATGTCCTCCAACAAGCCCTTGGAATAAGCTGGGTTCACACAAAAGTTGGACCACCTTGGTGACCACTTGTTTATCAGATAAGAGAACCAAAATATTATGTGAAAACATGGCTCCCACCTCCAAATTAATTCTACTAGAGAAGTTGTTGTAAAGGTAATCCTTACCCAAAATATTACAAATGACTTGAAGTTATTTTTCCGTCAGGACCCATAAAATATTATTAATGTAAGATCAAAATACCTCCCCAAAGAAGGCCATTTTCATTACCTCATTGTTTCCAAAAACCACTAGAAACCTAATCACTATAACCACTACATGATCCATCCTAAAAAAAAAACAAAAAAAATCAAAATTAAAAACCACTTGAACAAACCAAAGAGCTAGAGAGAAAGGAATTCTGTGTAGAATTGTGTAGAAGCATATCCAAAAAAGGAAAAAGCTAAAAAATAAATAACCCACTGACATGCAAGCTCACTAAAATAACTCACTTAGACATAATAATGCTCCATCACTTCTCATACACCAAATAAAAATCTAATTAATATTTGATCATTAATTGGGATTAAAATTCAAGAATGATATAATGAGCACCTTCAAAATCCTCCCATGTCACTAAGTGATTATCAATCCTTTTTTCATCCCGTTGGTCTATTCCATAATTTGTGAGGAAATCAATAATAGAGTTAGGTTCCCTAAAGCAATGATTATAATCCCACACTAGAAAACTTTCAAGGTACACCCAGGATTTCACAAGAATATTCTCTAATTTCCAAGAAATGATGGCTTTCTTTTTCAAAGTAGAAATCAAAATCTAGGAATCCCCTTTAATCATGATTTTTTAAATACCACATTGAACTGCTATCTCAATCGCTATCACTAGAAATTGAGATGGAAATTCATTGTTAGTCCCATACATGAGCTTTAGAGATGCAATCCTGATGAGAGAATTTATACAATCCCTTACAATACAACCAACTCTAAAAGCCCAGGGATTGCCTCTAGAGGCTCCATCAAAATTTAGTTTAAACCACCTTGGAGGAGGAGGAAACCAAATTTCATGGTATTTTTGATTTAATTTTACTAAAGATACTGTTTCCCCATTAATGGGTGGAGGAACAATGAGATTCCATTTGGCACACATTCTCATAAACTAAGTTGATAGGATACCTACTATTTGTTTTACCTAAGAGGAAATAACCTCTGAGATTGCCACCTCTGATTCTTTCAAAATGACAACAAGCATTTTTTATTTACATTCAAAAATGTGTTGATTTATCTCCTTCCAAATTGTACAAAAAAGAATAGTTAGATTCACCCTCCATAAGCTAAACAAGGAGTTTTTTACATCCCAAATCAGCCAAGAAGAGAATGTGTTGAATAGAGAGGAAGGCCACGTCCAAGAACATTCCATATAATAACAAAACTAGGACCAACACCAAACAATAAAAGGACAAGAATAAATAAGGTGGTTAGATAACTCTTTCATATATTTTTAAAGACGACAATGGGAAGGGCCAATATAGCCAATTTTTACCAAATGATCATATGTTAGAATATGATTCTGCACTGCCAACCATGAAAAGGCACTAAATTATTGAAGACCCTCCTTGACCCAACACAAGAATTGATCCTAACCCATGAGATCATCCATTATCTGTACCATTTAATAACCAAGACTCAATGAATATTTACCAGACTTATCCCTAATCTAGTGTAACGAATCTTCCTTAGAATTGAGAAAAACTTTTTGCTTTGCCAAACATTCTTTCAACCATCTTCCTTGATCTTCAAGAATATCAAAAAACTCAAATTTCTTCCAAGACCAAGAAGATAGATCCTGAGACTATTTTAGTTCAATATAATTCACCACTGAGACTCCCCAAGAAATAAAGAGAGTCACTTTTGCCTCAACCAAATTGGGAATATCCACTAGAGGATCATGTCTATTCCAATAATCCTCCAAGAAATTTGTGATTCTACCTGTTGTACCCAAAAAATGTCTCTCATTTTTGAGACAACATTTGAACTATTTTGGTCCAACAGACCAAAATCCTCTCTCCCCTTCTCAAAAATTGTTCTGGGCATTCAAATTCTTCATTATTCAAGCTTTTTCAGATTTCTGCATGCTTGAAATCAACAAGTTCAATAGGTTGAAAGGCTTCTACAGGCGAGTTTAATCAAAAGAACAAGTTTTCAACACTTAGTCATTTTTAGGATTGGTTCAATGCCTTGATTCAACCAAAAGAATTTATTGACAAGCTTTTATGCAATATTTGAACCATTAAACCTTTGAACCTTGAACCATTTTGGTTCAACGAGTTTGATGGGTTCAAAGGTTCAACATCATTAAAAAGAATTAAGCGCTTTTGTCAAGGTTCAAAGTTTAACCGCTTCAGGTTCAATGGCTTTAAGACACTTATCAAAGAGAAGAAGGCTTAAACCATTGAACCGTTGAACCATTGAACCACTCAAGTTCAAAGGTTCAACAGGTTCAACACAGTTTGTTTCAAAGAGCCTAGTTCAAGTGATCAATTGAACAAATAGAAGTGAAGGAATGAACCATTGAATCGTTGAACCAAATTTGGTTCAATCGGTCGGTTCAAATTGGTAGGTTCAAAGGAGTGCCCCAAAAGTCGAAGAGACAAGTGCCCTTGCAGAGGGAATTTTTGTGGCAAAAGTGATAGTCAATCAAAAGCCCAAAACAAAAGCCTGTCAGAGCCCAGTGGATGTTGCCAAGTGTCATCTGTTGAGACCCATTTTACTTTGTTTTTGAGAGCTACAGAAGTTGCCACATGTCCTTTGTAAGATAAGTGGAACACGCTAAGTGTCAACATCTACATGAATCTAAAATGAGTCCCAAGTGTATCTACAGTGTTTCTAAAAGCTTAGTGGAAGCCACCACGTGTCATCTTCTGTGGGACACTCAAAAGGCATCCAAAGCCTCTATAAGAAACTGTGGATGATACCACGTGTCCTCACCTATTTTATAGTGGATGTTGCCACATGTCACCTGTTGAGATTGGTGTAAAATTGACTAAGGCAAAGACAAAAGAAAAAGTACCATTGCGGAGGACATTAAACCAAGCCGAGTACCATTGTGGAGGGCAATGAGCAAAGGTGGACATAGGGAATTCCTTTAGAAAATTTCCCATGGAAAAATGATCAAGGCAAAGATCCTTCAGACTTTTTGTCTGAAGGAACTCACCCAAGAAGAAAAGCCCGATGGAAAGCAGAAACAAAGCGAAGGAAGATTTCCTTCAGACAAATTGTCTGAAAGAATTACTTCAAACTTTTTGTCTAAAGGAAAAGTCCCTGAAATAGAAAACCCACCAAGGAAATAAAAGCCCAAAAAGCCACCACATGTCCCTTTGAAAGTTGCGGCATAATGCGTCATGTGTCCCTTATAAAGTCTAGTGGATACTGCCATGTGTCGTCTGCTGAGACATAGTTTCAAGCAACGAAACGTACCATGTGGCATAATCTGCGTGAATCTAAAATAAGTTTAGAATGTTTCAAAAGGGAAGCTAAAGCTCAGCGGAAGCCACCATGTGTTGACATCCATAGTTTCTTCCTTTGGTCTTTTTGTTAAGTAAGGACTGTGGTGGGTCTCGAGTGAGTGGCTAAACTCAACAGAAGTGGCCACATGCCATCCTCTGCAGGATTCTCAAAAGACACCTAAAATATGCCACATATCTAGTTATAACTCTATAGAGCGTGACAAGTGTCTGTATCTGCATCTTGAGTTTCTTATAGGTTTCAAATCTTCTTTCAATAAACATATCTTAGAGTCCCATAAAATCTTCCAAGTGTCCTCACCTATTTTGTAGTAGAACGTGCCATGTATCAATTGTTAAGATCAACGAAAAGTGACTAAAGAGCAAGATCCGATTGAACCAAAGACTTGATTCAACAGCTAGAAAAGGAGGAACGATGAAGAAGGACCAAAAATATTCATGCATAAGATATTTTTCTAGAAGCAGACTGCCAGGTGGACATTGGAGAACACAAACATTCAATGGTGTGACCTGTTTCTATGCATTGAAAAAAGCAAATGGGCAAATACGCCTGATTCCAGCATATCTTCTTGATAGAATTTAATGCAACATAATATGTTACTAATCCCAAGTCTTTCTTAGAGGGCTATATATTGGACTCTCTCTTATTGTTTTAAGGAGATCTCTCTCTATTATCGAAAACAAAACTCTGCCCAAATTGAAAGGCATTACTGAGACTTTGAGCTCAAATTGTTCATCATATTTCTTTGTTAGAATCAGAAAACAAGTTACTTTTAGACTTTGTGCTGAAATAACTTGTATCATTCTAGGAGATTGTTCTTATGTGTATTTCCTAAATGTATTCTTGTTTATACAATTTAACAAGCAGAGCTAGTGGAGGTGACAAAGAAGGTGTCTTGAAGCCAGTTACTTTCAGACTTTGTGTTGTCATAATTGTCTTTAGTGTGCGTTTATTTTCTATTTTTGTGTAAAGAACCTTGGGATGAATTTGTGCCCTCATTGTTCTTTGTATATCACTCTTTGGCAGTGGAGGTGGAGACTTTGTGCCTCATTTCATCTTGTTGTGTTACTTCACCCTGTTATAGTTACTTGTTATCACCAAAAAGATTCCTTTTGTCTGTTGAACAACACTTCTAAAAGAAGAGGAGTATCTTCTATCATTTCATCTAGATTTCTCCTTTGATTTGTGCACATCATCTATAAAAAAAGAGAGATAGATGGTTTATCCTACCCTTGAGTGTTATTTTCTGTTTATATATATATATATATATATATATATATATATATATATATATATATATATACATATATATATACATATATATATATATATATAACTCTTGCATATCTACAGGGAACCTCCCCTTGATGAGAGGAGATATTAGTCCCCTTTTGATGTGGTAAACCTACACATTTGGCCGACAAATATTCTTGTTGTGGTTGATCAGACCTATTTTGTTTATCAGTATGCTGATTGACAAAATATTCACCCAACAATTTTTGGTGACTCTGTTGGGGATGTTATGTGCAAACTAAAGCCTCAAGTTTTAGATTGAAGGAGTCCCTACCCTTATCCATTATAGACTCTAGAGACTCCGTTGTGTGTCTTACCCATTATCATTATAGCCTTACCATCCACCTCCACACCAATTGGGAAAGAATACACAGTTTAAAGCCTCAAGCTTCAAGCTAAAGCAAGGTCAATTCTTTTCCATTTTTGTTTCACAATCTAGCAAATTCAAGGTATACACAAAGCCAAAGTGCTAAAGGTATTGTTGACCCTATATTCGAGTTGGTACAACAAAGTAATTTTGATCTGTCTCTTTCACCATCTCATCTCCAATGAATTAGGAGCTTTCCTCCTACTAAAGTTAGGTCTCCATTACCAAGCAAAGCATCCACTTCTATTGTTAATAAAGCTTTACCAATAATTACCACTCTGAGATTTGTTATTCCTCCTTTTCATAGTCATATAATGGCAGTTCAAGGCCTCTGGGGTAATTCTTTTGGCCCTCTCAATCTTACTCCACCTCTACATGAGCTCCCATGTAGTTTGAGGAAGAATTTCCCCAAATTCTATGGTGATGGAAAATTTTACCCCGATGAACACATTGCAGCCTTCAGCATAGCCTGTGGTGTAATTGGAGTGGAATTTGAGGATGTAGCAATCAGGCTATTTGTAGAAACATTACAAGGTGTTGTTGTAGATTGGTTTTACCATTTACAGGCTCGGTCAGTAACTGACTAGAACACCCTCAAAACTAAGTTTGAAGCCAGATTCAAACCTGTAGAAGATGCACATGCCCTTTTGGCTCAGCTCACACAAATGAATAAAGAGCCTCATGAACCAATGAGGGACTTTATAGCCAAGTTTAACAAACTGAGGAATAGGATCCCTGTAATTGCTCGACCTACAACTGAGAATCTCAAATGTTTCTTCATTAATTCTTAACTACCTGAAGTGAGTTTCCTTTTGAGACGTGTTGGTCAAATAAAACTTATTGCAGCTCAAGATTTGGCCACTGAGGTAGATGATGATCTCATCTTAGTAGGGAAGATAAGAAGAGATCCTAATAGAGGCAAATCTTCTTCATCATCTGAGAATTCATCTACAAGCACCACTGATAAAATGGTGCAAAATCTGGGAAATGAACTGCTAGCCTTGAAAAGACAAGTGGCATAAGGTATGTCTTCTATTCCTTCATATAGATATGTACCAAGGAGGGCATTCCCTAATCAGTCATATCAAGGCAATGTTGTCAGGAATCAAGGGTAGCCAAATCGTCTTCCTCCCCCATAGAGAAATCTTACCCTTGAAGCTCCTCCAACTAACTTAGCAGTTGGATATCTAGAAACAGAACATAATTTCTCTAACCTGAGTTTAATCAAGAAAGTGACCTTGATCTCTTCACAGAGGATCAAGAAGAATCAGCTGGTGACTCCCACATTGGTTTCTTAAATTACCAGGATGAACCCAAAAGTGAAGGGAAAGTAGTTGAGGGATCATATGCTATGTTTACCCAATCCAAAAATCAATCAGCTTAGTAAGCTGATAAAGAGAAGATAGAGGAGCAACCTCAACCAAAAATTACAATTTTTAAGCATAGAACCACTCTGCCTTTCCTGCCAAAGGACCTGGTGATTGCCAGAGAGGTAAGTACCCCAAACATTTTTCCACCTTCTACTTCAACTTCACAAATTATTCCTCCCATCCCTCCTAAAACCTAGAAGGTTGAATTGCTTTCCTCTGTGCCTAGTCCAATTCAACCATTTGACATAATTGATCATGTCAAAAAGACCAAAATTCAAATGTCTAAATTTGAATTCCTACAATCCAATCTCGATCAATTGGACAAGTTGGTTCAATGTGTTAAAAACCAAACCATCCCTGCAAGACAAGAGGTTAAGAAAGTAACTCATGATCCTCCAAGGAACATGTCCATCCCAAATAATCTTGTCATTACTCCTCCTGTTGCCCCTGGGAAAATAGAGCCTTTCTATGTTTCCCTATTGATAAATGGTCATTAGCTCAATAATTACATCATTAATTCTAGGGCTTTAGACAATGTCATGCCTACTAAAGTGGTATAATCTTTAGGTCTCACACTAACCAAGACATTTGGGAAATGTTTATGGGACAAATTAAGGACACCCAATTTGTGTTTGCCGCATTCCCAAATAAAAGAATCAAGATGACAATTCTGGTGGCTGTTGTTCTAGCCTCATACAATATTATACTAGGGTGGAACTTCTACAAAGATGTTGGAGGGGAATTAAGCATGGACTTGTCTTAGGCAAGAATCCTTGTGAAAGGTGTAAGGCAGAGGTTGCTTCCTGAGAAAGAGGCAAAATGTGTTGTCACTCAAATATCAAGGCCTGAAGCTCAAATTCTATTTGAGTCTTTAGGCAAGGGTAATTATTTTTTGTCTACTGAAGACATTCATATTTCAGCAGATGAAAATCCTATAGGTGGCAATCTAGGAATTGGTTTAGATGAAACAACACCAAGTATGCCTGATAGTGCCAATCATTGGTAGGTGTTGAATGGGAACAATCAAATCATATGCTAGACTAATCCAGAAGAGCAACCAATTATGGTAATGGACCATGTTGTTGCGCATCAAAATTAGGAAACGGAACTCTTTGCTAAGAGAGCAAAGATTCATGGTTTTCAGATTAAAAGTCAAATCTTGTTGTGGGGCAAGAGGAGAAAACCAAAGGGAATACACAGAAAATTGGTTTCCTGGTGGAGACTTCCATTCAACTATCACTGATTTTGGGGAGAAAATGGCTTCTTGCTAGTTTATTAGGATAGAGCACTATTTTCACTACCTCTCAGGGAGTAGCATCTTAAATACTTTAATTTTTGAAGTACCAGATAAGTTCACCTGTACATATGTATATTTGTATAGTTTTTGTTTCTGCTTTGTATTGTTTGTTTTCATTTTTGGAACCTTTTTTTGGGTAACATGACTCTGTAGCCCAATGGTACACATGAAGACACTAGAGATTTTGGATTCTACTCCCTTCAATTCTTTTTACAATTGATGGAAGTTCCCCAACTGGAGCTAGCTATTGTACCCAAAAAATGTCACTCATTTTTGAGACAACATTTGAACTATTTTGGTCCAACAACCAAAATCCTCTCTCCCCTTCTCAAAAATTATTTTGGGCATTCAAATTCTTTATTATTCAAGCTTTTTCAGATTTCTACATGCTTGAAATCAGTAGGTTCAACAGGTTCAAAGGCTTCTCCAGGCGAGTTCAATCAAAAGAACAAGTTTTCAACACTTAGTCATTTTCAGGATTGGTTCAATGCCTTGGTTCAACCAAAAGAATTTATTCACAAGCTTCTATGTAGTGTTTGAACCATTGAACTGTTAAACCTTGAACCATTTTGTTTTAATGGGTTTGATGGGTTCAAATGTTCAACATCATCAAAAAGAATTAAGCGCTTTTGTCAAGGTTCAAAGTTCAACTGCTTTAGGTTCAATGGCTTCAAGACACTTATCAAAGAGAAGAAGGCTTGAACCATTGAACCGTTGAACCATTGAACCACTCAAGTTCAAAGGTTCAATGGGTTCAAAGGTTCAACAGGTTCAATAGCAACAGGTTCAACATGGTTTGTTTCAAAGAGCTTGGTTCAAGTAGTCAATTGAATAAATAGAAGAGAAGGAATGAACCATTGAACTGTTGAACCAAAGTTGGTTCAATTGATCAGTTCAAAGTGGTAGGTTCAAAGGAGTGCCCCAAAATTAAAAGAGACAAGTGCCCTTGTGGAGGGAATTTCCATGGAAAAAGTGACTAAGGCAAGCAAAACCCCAAAATAAAATCTTGTCAGAGCCTAGTAGATGCTGCCAAGTGTCATCTATTGAGCCCCATTTTACTTTGTTTTTGAGAGCTACAGAAGTTGTGATGTGTCCTTTGTAAGATAAGTGGAACACGCCAAGTGTCAACATCTACATGAATCTAAAATGAGTCCCAAGTGTATCTACAGTTTTTCTAAAAGCTTAGAGGAAGCCACCACATGTCATCTCCCATAGGACACTCAAAAGACATCCAAAGCCTCTATAAGAAACTATGGATGCTGCCACGTGTCCTCGCCTGTTTCACAGTGGATGCTACTACTTTTCACCTATTGAGATCAATGGAAAATTGACTAAGGCAAAGAAAAAAGAAAAAGTACCCTTGTGGAGGACATTGAACCAAGCCAAGTACCCTTGTGGAGGGCAGCGAGCAAAGGCAGACAAGGGAATTCATTAAGAAAAGTACCTACGGTAAAATGGTTAAGGAAAATATCCTTCAAACTTTTTGTCTGAAGGAATTCACCTGGGAAGAAAATCCTGATGGAAAGCAAAAAAAATTTAAGGAAGATTTCCTTTGGATAAATTATCTGAAAGAATTCCTCCAGACTTTTTGTCTGAAGGAAAAGTCCCCCAAAACAAAAACTCATCAAGGAAATAAAATCCCAATAAGCCACCACGTGTCCCTCAAAAAGTTGCAGTAGAACATGTCATGTGTCCCTTATAAATTCTAGTGGATACTGCCATGTGTCATCTGTCGAGACACAGTTTCAAGCAATAAAATGTACCATGTGGCATCATCCAAGTGAATCTAAAATAAGTTTAGAATGTTTCAAAAGGGAAGCTAAAGCTCAGTGGAGGCTACCATGTGTCGACATCCATAGTTTCTTCCATTGGTATTTTTGTTAAGTAACGACTGTGGTGGGTCTCGGGTGAGTGGCTAAACTCAGCGAAAGCTGCCACATGTCATCCTCCACAAGATTCTCAAAAGACACCCAAAATATGCCACATATCCCGTTATAACTCTATGGAGCGTGACAAGTGTCTGTATCTATATCTTGAGTTTCTTACAGGTTTCAAAGCTTCTTTCAATAAACATCTCTTAGAGTCCCATGGAAGTTGCCAAGTGTCCTCACCTATTTCGCAGTAGAACGTGCCACGTGTCAATTGTTAAGATCAGCAGAAAGCAACCAAAGAGCAAGATCTGATTGAACCAAAGACCTGATTCAATAGCTAGAAAAGGAGGAATGATGAATAAGGACCAAAAATATTCATGCATAAGATATGTTTCTAGAAGTAGACCGCTAGGTGGACATTGGAGAACACAAACATTCAATGGTGTGACTTGTTTTTATGCATTAAGAAAAGCAAATGGGCAAATACGCCTGATTCCAATATATCTTCTTGACAAAATTTAATGCAACATGATGTGTTACTGCTCCCAAATCTTTCTTAGAGGGCTATATATTGGACTCTCATTATTTTAAGGAGATCTCTCTCTGTTATCAAAAACAAAACTCTACCCAAATTGAAAGGCATTACTGAGACTTTGAGCTCAAATTGTTCATCATATTTCTTTGTTAGAATCAGAAAGCAAGTTACTTTTAGACTTTATGCTGATATAACTTGTATCATTTTAGGAGATTGTTCTTATGTCTATTTCCTAAATGTATTCTTGTTTATACAATTTAACAAGCAGAGCTAGTGGAGGTGATAAAGAAGGTGTCTTGAAGCCAATTACTTTCAGACTTTGTGATATCATAATTGTCTTCAGTGTGTGTTTATTTTTTATTTCTGTGTAAAGAACCTTGGGACAACTTTGTGCCCTCATTGTTCTTCATATTTCACTCTTTGGTAGTTGAGGTGGAGACTTTGTGCCTCATTTCATCCTGCTGTGTTACTTCACCCTGTTATAGTTACTTGTTATTACCAAAAAGATTCCTTTTGTCTGCTAAACAACACTTCTGAAAGAAGAGGAGTGTCTTCTATCATTTCATCTAGATTTATCCTTTGATTTGTGCACATCATCTCTAAAAACAGAGAGATAGATGGTTTATTCTACCCTTGAGTGTTATTTTATGTTTATATATATAGTATATAACTCCTGCATATCTACAGGGAACCTCCCCTTGATGAGAGGAGAGATTAGTCCCCTTTTGATGTGGTAAACCTACACATTTGGCCGACCAATCTTCCTACTGTGGTTGATCAAACCTATTTTGTTTATCAGTACGTTGATTGACAAAATATTCACCCAACACTACCATTATTAATGGTCCAAGATAAATGTTCTATAATAAGATATCTACATTTCAACAAAAAATTACAAAATTGTGAACCTTTTCGGGGATTATAAATAGAAATAATACTCTTAGGATTATCCAAGTTTAAATATTTGTAAAAAATAAGTCTACACTAAAGAGAGTTTGGTTTAGAGATCATCCCCCAAACCAACTTGGCTCTCAGAGCCTAATTTTAGAGATTCAAACTTTTCACCCCAACACCTCCCATCCTTTTAGCCTTACAAACCCTACCCCACTTAAATAAAGGAAAATTATTCTTATCATGAGCTCCTTACCACAATAAATAATTCATAATTATATTCAAAATATTTACTATCTAGCTGGGAAGTTGAATAACTGAAAGGCAATAAATGGGAAGGGAGCTAAAAATAGATATGATAAGAGTAATATACCTAGATAAAGAAAGCCACTTCCCATGATAAGAAGCCAACTAACCATTTAATTTTTTGATCAAGCTATCATAATGAACACTTTTACCATCCCCAACAAAGAGTGGGACACTTAAATATTTGGAAGGTAGTTTCCCAATCTTAAAGCCCAAACTATGAGAGATTTGATGTTGAACCTGCTCCAAGCAGTTGATAAAGTAAATCTCTAATTTAATTTCATTCACCATTTAACCTAAAGCTTTATCATAAATTAAGAGAATACTCTTAATAACTTGAGCTTCTCTAAAATATGTTTGTCCAAAGATGAAACTATCATCAATAAATTATGTTAGAGTATCTTACTCATGTTTGCTAGGCTCTAGGTATTTATGTTTACCTAGTTTTGTCTTATGTGGGGTTTAGTCCCACATTGGCTAGTTTAGATTTCATATTGTTTTGCCTTGCCTATATAAGAAAGTGTTATTCATTCTAATATACATTCTTCTTTATGTTTCATAATATTTTACATATCTCATTGTGTGTATAACAATTATTTTGATTACAATTGGTTTCTTTTGAGTATATGTTGAAGCATCAATAGTTGTGGTAATGAGCCATTTGAGAGATCTACTACCATGAAAGAGTTATAAAAAATCTTCAACACAAAGTGAAAATGTGCCCAAAATAGATCACACAAACACATGAAGTTATACAAGGCTGAATTAGCAATCCTCTCATGGCACTTTATAAATTAGTGCAAGTGTAATATAACCCATAAACACAAAAAACACCAGATGGAAATAAGGAAGATACCAATTTTTAGATAGTTGATAGTCTACCACATATTAAATGTAGTTGTTATGGTGAATTATAGTGTCACTTCTCTTTTTTTGATATTTTTATAGTCTCTTTCAATATGATATGGAGCTATTCTAGTGTATACAATGTCAACTTGTTTAGTATTCAAGTAGTGTATTAGGACCACTCATGAAGACCTTTTTTTCCTCTACTCCACCCAATCAGTAGTATGGCAGGGGGTGATATGCATTTTGATTCTTAGGTGTTGAGCATTCTTTGTATATGTAGTACTCTTTTGTACTTTCAACACCACTGGTATTCTTCTTAATTGAAGCTATTATGGTGAAGCCCAGTTTTAGTTATTTTGTGATTAACTAGTGGATTTAGACCACTCATGCAGATTGAGTTCCTTCATGACTTGTAAGTACTTAGAGTGAAAACTTATTCAACATCAACTTTAGGGGGATTTTCTTTCTCTCTTTTCTTCTTTTCTCTCTTTTGGAGGGGAGTTTTTCTTATGGGTTTCATCTCTTTTTCTCCACTTTATGAGAGTTATGTATTTTGCACTTTTGAATGTTTTCTAGATTACTCATTTGTACATGGGTATCTTATTTAGGCACTTTGTTTTCTAGAACCCATATGAGGATTATTACTTGACTTCATTTAATCATTAGTGATTCTTATAGTGACACTAGTGTGGTAGCCCCACCAATCTTTTGTACTCAATTATTGCTATTGAGTTTAAGGGCATTCAAGTGATGCTTCCTTAGGTTTACCATTCTACCTAGTACTTTAGAGTGTAGTGTTTATAGTCAGTGATCCTCGTATTCAACACCATTCTTATTTCAACTTGGTAGTTATAGTGACTCGACATCCATGTACTTTGACATGATGGATTGGTGTCCATAGGGACACATGACTTCACACTACATCTTCTATTTTTACCCCTAGCTTCACTTGAGTGGGGGTGTTAGAGTATCTTATTCATGTTTGCTAGGCTCTAGGTATTTATGTTTACCTTATTTTGTCTTATGTGGGGTTTAGTATCACATTGGCTAGTTTAGATTTCATATTGTTTTGCCTTGCCTATATAAGCAAATGATATTGATTTTAGTGTACATGTTTATTTATGTTTCATAAATTTTGTATATCTCAGTATATGTATAATAATTATTTTACTTACAATTGGTTTCTTCTGAGTATATGCTGAAACATTAATGGTTGTGGTAACAAGCCATTAGAGAGATCTTAGATGAAGAGTTTTGATAAATCTTTCAAATTATTGATGTGTGAGACTTTATAAGCCTTCTAAAACATGAATTTGACTTAACTGAGAATCCACCTTATCTTGATTAATTACACAACCCAAAGCTTCTGCAAGAAAAATGAAGAGAAAAGGGGAAAGAGGGTCCCCTTGTCAAAGGACCCTAGAAGACTCACATAACCCTAGTGGACTCCCATTAATTATGATAATGAATTTTGGACCCAAAACATAGCTAAAAACCCAATCACACTAAGCTTGATCAAAACCAAATTTCTCCAAGGCTTTAATAAAAAATCACCAATTCACTCTATCATAAGCTTTACTAATGTCAAGCTTGATCAACATACCTTTCCTATGAGTGTGAAAGAGATAATGCATAATTTCATGAGAAATTATAATACTTTCATGAGTATTCTATCTAGGTATAAACCCTAATTTATCCTCTAAGATTAAATAATCCAAGATGTATCTTAGCCTCACCACCATAGCTTTAGAAAGGATATTATAAGCTTTGTTACATAGAGAGATGGGATGAAAGTCCCTAAAGTTCATCTAAAAATCAACTTTAAGAATAAGGGATATGAAAGTGACATTAAGATCTGGGATAAATTTCTTTCTTTTTCTTGAGTCTTTAACCATCTTTAGTACATCCTCGCCCATAATCTCCTAGAAAGCCTGAAATAAAGTTGATATAAACCCATTAGGACCTGATGCTTTATATTTACCCAAAATAAATATTATAGAGTGAACCTATTCTAGAGTGAAGGGCATTAAAATTTTATCATTATACTTAGGTGTTACTAACTTAGGAATGAAATAAATATTAGCACTTTGAGCATAAAGATCAAAATCCTTATCACCCTTAAGTAAGTTTTGAAATAAACTAATAGCTTCCCTATGAATATCATATTATGAATCCAATACCTCACCTGATATGGATTGAATTTTCAAGATCTGAGAGAGATTTGATTTAATTCTTAATGAATTATGAAAAAAAACTTAGTTTCAATCACCTTCTTTGAGCCATCCTTCCCTAAATTTTCACTTCCAATGAATTTTTTCACGTAGCAAGAGTTATTCATATCTTATGAGAAAACATATCTCCACCTTATAAGATGCTTGATCCACACCTAATCTAAAAATGGTCCTATTCAAATTTTATAATTCTACTTCAACATAGACCTTTTCATGGAAATTACTTAATAAAAAATGGTATTCAACTGTCTAAGGAAACATTTGATAAACTAAAGCTTTTTATCCATCCTAAACATCTGAGTACCTGTCATGATAAGAATTGAATTCCACAAAGTTTTCACAAGAGTTGGGAGGGAAGTGTGAACATAAGATTAAAATAAGGGGAGATTAGTATCATGTTAGTGAATGAAATCAAAATCAAACAAAACATACTAAATGCTAACACCTTAAGCTTATCTCAAAGGGGGAGCTTAGTGAAGAAAAACAAATGAACAAAGAACAACTAAAATATAAGAAACACACATTCCTTACTTTCCTTGATGCTCTAAGAGTGTTATTCAATTGGCTTGCTTGGTTTGTGCTTAAAAAGGTTTGTTGCAATGGAGCTTGACTATCCTCCACCTCCTCTTGGCACCATGTTTGGCTTTGGCTTGGCTTGTGTGAAGCTTCTCTCAATATTTTGGAATTATAACACTAATTGAAATGGATTTTTAAATCATTTGTGCATTGTAACTTTGCATTATCCAAGATTAAAATTCATATTACAAGGCCTCCTATTTATAGATTTTTGGAAATGGGTAGAATCAACCTGAACCATCCATCATAGGATTAAGATGTGTGGCTAAGGATTAATCCAATTTTGCAATTAAAATTCATAAATAGGATCATTAATATTTAGCATAGAGGAGCAATTAAGAGTCATGGAGGAAATTTGTGAGGTATGGGAGGGTCTCAATAAGGCATGGGAGGCATGAATATTAATATTTGTGGCATTTATGGCCTAGGGATGTCTTCCCAAGAAATGATGTCACGTGATGATGTAGATATTAAATATTCATTTCTAAAAACAAGTATTCAACAAGTTTCTATGGAATTCCTAATTAGGCTATAATTTGGTTTAACTAGCTCTTAAGCATGATTAAGCACTTTGTGCACAAATTACTCAAATTGATTAGAATGCCTTGTTATTGGTCAAGAATTTGATTAGATTGGAATTGGAAGTTAATGTCAGATGCATTTGATCTATTATACCATTTAGGATGTCACCAATAACAAATAACAAATGCACATGTCTCATGCAAAATATTTGATAGAAAAGATCAATCCATAGCACCCAGGTGCAAAATTAACATTTTGACTTGAAATGATCTAATCAAAGTTAGCTGGCCCATAAATTGCATTAACCCATTTAGGGATACCCTAACCAAAATTGGCACTTGAATATATCAATTTCAACTCATTTAATATGTTTTAGTATTTTTAGGCCAAATTGTGCATTTTGGTGGAAATTGGTCAAAAGCCTAGTTAGAGGTCATTGATGGCCAGATTTAGGTGTCTACAATTTACCCCTATTTGGGAAGGTGTTTCAAGATATAAGAACAATAATGTCTTCTCAAATTATGAGAAAAGTCTTGTATTCCAAAAAGAAGATGATGGTTGAAGAACAGAGCTCCAAATGGTTTTGGGAAGCTTATGATGATGCCCCATTGAGGGAGTGGCCATTACATTTGTTGATGGATGGTCCCTTGAAAAGAAACAAGAAGAAATGTGGAATTAACTCATGGCTGATGTTAATCCAAATGAGAAAATGCTTGGATGCATTGATGTAAAAAGGATATTGATTTTCCAAAAGGTGATTATAATCAGGAATAAAAGTCAAAATAATGATTTGCCCATAGGTGGTTATAATCATTAAGAGGACATAGATTGGATAAAGATGATTGTGCCCCATTTAGGGTTGATTATCAAGCATAACCCAAAGATATAACTTAGAGTACAGATTAAAGATGAGAAGGTGCAAAGTGATGAATAGAAGAATAAGATTGATCAGTGTGAATTATTCAGTTTTACCTACCAATGAGGAGATGCTCATCTTGATTAGAAATGATATAACTAGAATGGTTAATGGGTTGATTTGATCAAGGGAGGGATGGGAGGATTTGCCAAGGTGCCAAGGAGAAACTTCTATGGCTCCATTGATTTTAGACATTCTTGAAGCTAATTTTTGCTGTAGCATGTGATGGTAGGCTTCATGATAGAACACCATGAAGACTTGGCCAAAATATGTGTAAGGTATAAATATCAATCCAAGAAACACTTGAAAATAATGTGCCAATGATAAAATCCATGATGACAATGTTGACGTATGAATATAGATGGACTCAATAATAATGTGCTTGAGAAATCACCCAATGAATACATATAGATTGAGTCAAGGCAACAGTGCTGAAAGAAAACAAACAGGCAATAAGACAAACATATAAATAAAACACACAAAAATCACAGAAATAGACAAACAACTTGAAATAAATAAATAAACAAAAAGTTTGAAAACAAAATCAAAAGAAAGCATCCTAACAATGACTTTGCCCCAATAGAGTGGATCGAGGATAACTGACTAGGCCTAGACAACACAAATGTTTTTAGATTTTTGAAATGTTATGAATGTTTTTGTAATTTTGAGGTATCTTAACTCAATCAAGAATGACAAGATACTTGCTCTTAAAATGGCAAGAGCATTTGGCTTAGGTTGCTCACAAAATGGTGAGAGCATATAGAAAGGGGGACTGAGGTGACCTCAACATGAATCAAGCATGACCCACATATTCCTAAAATGACCTCAAGTCATAGTAATTACATCCACACAAAAGGTAGGGAAAAACTAATTAAGTCCCAACAAGTTCTCAAATATGGCAAATGGCCAGTCAAATGACAAGGTGATGCAATAATGAATGGTAAACAAGTGTTGCCCCTAATTTTTCCATAGGTGGTTATAACTAGGATACAATGACATAGGTCAATGATATTAATTTTTCCATAGATAGTTATAATTATTAGCAATATTGGTGAAACACTGATTTGCCCATAGGCGGTTATAATCAGGCTCACATAAACAAACTTGATATAAGATGGAAAATGAAAGATATTTTGCTAGATCAACTATCACACTACTTTCATAGACTATCATTATAAACATGGATTTTATTGATTGTTGAAACTTGATTGGAATCCCCCCGTAAAAGGTGTAGGAAGAACCAAATGAACCAAGATCAAAACAAGATTGGGTAGGATGACTAAAATAGGCTTTGGTCTAGATAAGAATGGCATGATAGGATGGTATGGTCTTGCTCTAGGATAATGATGGTTTGATAATTTGGATAAAATGGTAAGAGGGTTACCCCCAAGTGATGGGGTAAATGGTAGGAATATGTTATAATGGCACAAGGATATGTAATAATGGTAATGGTATGGCAATGTAAAATGGTATGGTACATGTTTTTGGCTTCGGTGTGGTTTTTGATTCTATTTTTACTATTAATGGGGAGATGCATGTCCTAATCAATAAATGATGCAAATAGGATACTAGATCATGTTAATTTTTATCCCACACCTCATTTAAATGACTTCTCTATCAAGAACTGGCTACAGATTTGGTTATTAAGAATGCTTTTGTGATCTTCGTTGGTCATTGATTTTGATTCCTTCAAACATTAATACAAGGTATCTTTGTAGCCTCTACAAAGGAAAGTGAAACCATGGATGGTGAAAAAGGATAAATAATGGATGGTAGATTTGATTGTGAAATGGAATGGTAGATGATAATGGAATATGGAATGGTTGGGAAACAAATGAAGATTAGGAATTTCAATCACACGTAATGTTGTTGATACCAAATTTGACATAATTTTGGTTGTGGTAGGGCTAAATACTTGTTCTCTCAATAAGACCACTAGTTTTTTTTTTTTTTTGATCTTGAGAGTAACTACCATCTAATTAGGATATATATTGAAAGTTATTTTGATTTGATCTTTGATTTTGTCTTCATCAAGTAGTGAAGAAATTTTATGCTCAGTTATTAGTGCCTTAAAGAGGTTTTCACCAATGAATATGTCTTGATTGTCATGTAGCACCTTCAAGAAGGTTTCACTAAGGAATGTTAACTTTTGACTTTGATTGTATTCTAATGCTTCCAAAAAAGTTTCACTAGAACATGTTGAGTTTTGACTTTAATTGTCCCCTAGAACCTCTAAAAAGGTTTCATTAGGAGAGTGTTCTTTTGCTATATGAATGTGGTCTTGGCCTCCTTGCTCTTCTTCAACTACTATATCACCATGGATGTAGTTCAACAAAGTGTGATTCTATTGATCCAAATTGACACTTTTGGGAGATGGAATGTCAATGATATGGCTATTTTGGTTGATGGTAATGTCCTGTGGAATGGTAATGGAATGGGGAGAGGATGCATAATCCTCATAAAAGATACTAGGATAACTTATGTCAAATTTGAAGTACTCATTCTCAAAAACCATATAAGGATCAAAAATTTATTCAAATTGGTCTACAAAGCATGTGTAACCAATGTTGTAATAGCCATGAACATAATCTTCTTCTGAATCTGATTCCAACTCTAGGGACTCTAAATTTGATGTTGAAACTAATGTTGATTCAAATTCTGATGGTAAATCTAATGTTAATTTAAGAATAAAACTTTAATCTAACGATAATTATTCATCTAATGGGTACTATATTATAATTATGTCTTGTTGGATATTTGGTATTGGAAAAATAATAGCTTATGATGGTATAATGGGTTGCACAAAGACTAGTTTGTCAAAGTAAGACTCATCTACAATGGGAAAAAGGTTAAGAGACAAATCCTTAGAGAATAGTTTGTCAATAGGAGGCTCTTGAAAAATAGGTACATTGTTGAGGTAATGATTTTCCCAAAGGTGGTTATAATCATTAAGAAGTGACTCGTCAAAGACTAGCTCATCAGTGTGAGACTCCTTGACAACTAGTATAGGATCAATAAGTGATTCATCATAAGTTGACTTATCATAAATGGTTGATTCAATAGAAACATCTCAGATCTATTGGTTCTCTTGGCCTTGGTTTCCAATGAGTTAGAAAATAATAGTTTTTAACATAGCTTGGTCTTTAAAGGATTGGATCGGTTGAGGTTTGGATGGGATTGGTTCTGGATGAGGAATGGGTTGTGGTTGGATAATGGTAGGGCATTGGGGAGAATAATTGCTCACATGAGCCAAAGGAAAAAGTCTTGAGATGGTAATGATAGGGTGGTGTGGAGCTTTCTTTCTCACACAAGTCAAAGGACTAGGTCCTAAATGATGAAAAGGTGTTGTGGAGCATGGTTTCTCACACAAGCCAAAGGACTAGGTCTAGGAATGGTAATGGTATTCCTTGGATATTAGAGAGCTTGATATCTCATATAATCCAAAGGAGGGTTAGGGCTAGTCGATGATAAGATAACAAAAAGATGTCATGAAACTTGATTACTTTCACAAGCCAAAGCATCCAAGTCTTCCTCATAAACCATATCATCCCAGTCATGAATTGGCTCATAAGTTGGTTCTTAATTGTGTTCCATGTAATGATTATTACAAAGAGGGTATAGATCCATATCCCAAATAAAATTATCTATATTTGGGTCTTAAAAGTCCTCCTCACAAGCCTCTTCATACCAATCAAGGTCTCAAATTGGATCGTGAGCTAGTTCATGACTTTGTTCCCATGAATAGTTATTATGAGGTGGATAGAAATCTATCTCATAAACCATATTACCATTGTTAGGGTCTTGACTAAAGCCATAAAACTCATTTTGTGTGGCCATTATATCATAATTTGGATTATACATGACTCCACCATAGGTGTAGCTAGACATATCTACATAAATAATGAAAGCTCTGAAAACAAAAAGGCTTAGAGTTCTATAAACTCCAAAAAAACTATGTCTAAAGTACAAATGGTTCAAACTTGGTCGAAAGTGGAGTTGTATCTTTAACATGGTCTAAAAATGGAGTTGTATCTCTAAAATGGTTTGTGCTAAGACTTAGCATAAAGTAGTCTAACATCAAATGCCTAATGTCAAATGTCATATGCACAAAAGGTCAAGTGTCTAAATAAAAACTAGCATGTCAAAGGTATAGGTCAAAGTGTTCTAAACAAAGTCTAAACTAGAAATGGAAAATTTGAGTTACTAGGTCTTTTGTCCAAATGCAGAGTCAAAAGCTAGGCTCAAACAAATAGGCATATGTTAGGACTTTTGGCCAAATGGCATCAAAAACTAGACTTGAAACAAAGGTTGATGTGATTTGATTTATTCCAATAATTTTGGAAACAACTTTGACATAAACTCGGCACACAGAATCAAACATAAACATGATCAGTTGGAATAAGGGATACGACAAAAGGCTCTTTGAAGAAAGACTATGTTTTCCCAAATAAAAGCATAAATAATGATAAAGATAGGTACTGAACAAACAAACTATCAATATTTTTCAAATTTAGGTAATCAATTAACTGAAGTTATGCAACCCAAAAGAGAAATATATATGTATCATCCCCATGAATTGAGGCCTAAATAAAAATCAATCAAAGTTTGAATCTAAACTTGACAAGGCTAATTGAAAACTCAATGTTGAAAACTAGGATTTGACCAAACAAGCTAGACAAGATTAGACAACATAATGACACATAAACAAGGTCCAAATGGTTGATGTGACATGGTTTGAAACAAATGGTTTTTATCACAATGATAAATAAGTTTTGAAACAAATTGAGTAGCCTAATGGCGTAAGCATGCTCAAATGATGTGATCTATGTTATGTTTCAAAGACTCAAAAAGGCTCAATTTTTTTTACATGATTTGGGAAAGATAAAACTACCCTCCTCAACTCAAATACATTGTTTTGACATGTCTTATGAATAAAAAAACAAGTTTTAGTCTCAAAACATACCAAGCAAAAATGACCAAAATACACTAAGTATAATCATCCAAATCCTAGCAAGGGTATGCCAATGTGGGGTTGACTAAACATAGAAAGATTTCAAAAATTTCTAGGGTAATTAATTGCATAATTACTTTCACATCAAACATTAAAAAATACAAGTACAAAAATTGGGTGACCGTGGCATTGGCTAATCGTAAAAAAGTCTAGTCCTTTTATAACCACTGCATCCTATTATTCACCTAGTGTAGTGTGATGTCCAAATGCAGATATGTCCCATGTAAAACTCAAAAGGATTAAGTGAATTAAATTATAGGAGATGAAAACCTAGGTCAAATCTTCCCTAAAGAGTTCATGAGAGGTAATGACATCCCCCTTGCAAGCCAAGTTTGCATGAAATAAAAGACTAAAATAGAAAGACTTTAGGGTCATTTTCAAGGTGACCCAAACTTTGATGAGTTTTTGAGGAGTGATTTAGATGACGTTCTTTCTATGCCTTAGACTAAGCAATTTTACAAATAAGGAAAGAACTTTTGATTCCAAGGGTTCCCTAAAGGGGACAAATGGAAGAGCATACATGCAACATCCTTTGTATTTTATAAAAACAAAGTGATAATTAAAACAAGTGAAAATAAAATTGAAAAGTGTGTTCAATTTTAAGCCCAAATGAAAGATTTGGTGCTGTTCATTTGACCCCTTGGTATTAATTTGTAACTTTGAAATCTAACTACAAGATTTAAGCAATAGTAACCTAAATGTTTTTCCTTTAAGCACCAAAATGAAAAGTTTGATTCATTTTAAAACACCCTAAAAAAAGTTTAAAAGGACCTATTTAAGCATGATTTGATGATTTTTAAAGTAAAAACTCAAAAAAAAAATTAGCAAGATGTTTATCTTAGAATAAATTTTAAATATGAAACAATCAACTTAGAAAAATGAGCTCTCAAGTTTGTGTAAAAAAACAAAACATAGTGACCATCAATGGTTATACTAACTGATGATGGTGATGTTTATGTAGATTAATGATGGTTTTACTAACTAGAAATGGTTATGTAGACTAATTTTAATTTTAATAACCTAACCGATGATGGTTATACTTAACCAACAATGGTTCGTTGATGGTTTACTCAATCAGTGATGGTTACTGTGTAAACCTGTTATAAAGAAAAATGGCAAAACAAAGTTAGAAAATCAAATTGAAAAAGTTTTAATGATCCAAATGAAGATTTTAAAGTTGCATAATGATCTTATTCATGTATGGTATGTGTTTGGTCCCACCAGGCATGCTATTTGTGAGCATAGGATTGTAATAAGGGGAGCTTAGTATCATGTTAGTGAATGATATCAAAATCAAACAAAATACACTAAATACTAACACCTTAAGCCTATCTCAAAGGGGGAGCTTAGTGAAGAAAAAAATGAATAAATCATAACTAAAATGAAAGAAACATATATTCCTTGCCTTCTTTTAATTCTCCAAGAGTGTTCTTCAATTGGCTTAATTGGTTTTTGCTTTAAAAGGTCTATTACAATGGATCTTGACTATCTTCCACCTCCTCTTGGCACCATGTTTGGCTTTGGCTTGGCTTGTGTGAAGCTTATCTCAATATTTTGGTATTATAACACTAATTTAAATGGCTTTTGGAATCATTTGTGTATTATAAATTTGCATTATCCAAGACTAAAATCCATATGGCTAGGCCTCCTATTTATAGATTTTTGCAAATGAGTAGAATCAACCTGAACCATCCATCTTAGGATTGAGATGTGTGGCTAAAGATTAATCCAATTTTATAATTAAAATTCATAAATAGGCTCATCAATATTTGGGATAGAGGAGCAATTACGAGGCATGGAGGGCATTGATGAAGCATGGGAGGGTCTTAACGAGGCATCGGAGGCATGAATCTTGATATTTATGGCATTTATGGAGTAAGGATGTCTTCCTAAGAAATGATGTCACCTAATGATGCAAATATTCAATATTAATATCTAAAAATAAGTATTAAACAATTTTCCATGGAATTTTTAATTAGGCTCTAATTTGGTTTAACTATCTCGATTAAGCACTTTGTGTACAAATTACTCAAATTGATCAGAATGCCTTGTTATTGGTCCAAAATTTGACTAGATTAGAATTGGAAGTCAATGTTAGATGTGTTGGATCCATTATCCCATTTAGGATTTTACCAATAGTAAATAACAAAGGCACGTGTCTCGTGCAAGATATTTTATAGAAAAGAGCAATCCAGAGCACCCAGGTGCGAAATTGGCATTTTGACTCAGAATGATCTAATCAAAGTTAGCTGGCCCATAAATTGAATTGACCCATTTAAGGATACCCTAACCAAAATTGGCACTTGAATATATCAATTTTAACTCATTAATATGTTTTAGTATTTTTAGGCCAAATTATGCATTTTGGTGGAAATTGGTCAAAAGCCTAGATGGAGGTCATCGGTGGCCAGATTTAGGTGTCTACAAGAAGGCTATTGTAGCCATATTTTTTCAAACTTAAAAGGTCAAAGGATCAATCATGGAGATATTGAACTCAATAGGAAATTATTAGAACCAAAAATAGGGAGAATGAAACTTTGTAAAATCCAATTTAAAGAAAACCAAGAAGAAACCAACAAATGATCCAAACATTTGATAATTTTTTGATCACTGCTCTTTTCTTGTTCCAAGTGAAAAAACCCTACCTTGATCATACATCATAAAGTTCATTCTTAGTGATAAAATGAGAAAAATCCAAGTCATTAAGAATTGGTTACAGTCAACCTCCTAATTTATCTAAAATAGAGAGATCAGTGCATTGAAATAACCACCCAAGACAATCCTATTACTAGGAAAGTTAGCCATAAGATTTTATAGCTAATTCTAAAGCAATAATTTATGAGTAGAGTCATTTAGACCATAAACATTAAATTAAAAAAATCTCATATCAGACAAAATATAGAAATATGGACAAATTATAAATTTGAACTAGACCCCAACATTTCTATAAAAACCTTGCATGGAGACCAAAGAATAACTAGACCATCCAAAGCCCTAAAATCTTCCAAAAAGGAACTACTCCAACTATTCTTACTAGACTCTATCAAACAAGAAGCATATGATAAACTCAACTTCATGTATTGAATCAATAATATATCATGATTTGATGAGAATAATATATGTTTAACCAAGCACCTCTATTTAAGGGAATTTAGGCCCCTAACATTCCAATAAATTATCTTCATGAATAGGGAGGGGGAGTTCCACCCCCCACTTATCAGAATAAAAAAACTGGTAAGATATGTTTCTTACCAATAGATATTTTTCCATCTATATAGTCTTTAGATGATTTTTTCCCTCTCTTCCTAAGCTTTCCATAATTTGGCTAAATAAGGGAGCTCTATGATTTATAAATCATTAAGATTTCCCTTGAATTTAATTCCTCTTTCGAATCAGCTTCTTTCAATTTTGAACCAAGTTTATGTCCTTAAGAATAGGTGTGGGATCTAGAACCATAGAAGAAGAGTTTAATCCAAAAGAAGAGTCCCTTGAAACCTACAAAGGGACCTAAATAAAATATTTAATAGCTTGAGACTGCTTAGAGATAAAGTCACAACTTTTGAGAAGAGATAATGGAGACATTAGTTTATCCAAGAGGTCCTCTATTTTTGAAAATTTGAGAAATGAGTCATCTAGACCACCTTTGCTAAGCATAATCACCTCCTTAATTATTTGAATATGATTTTAAACTTGTTGAGACCAAAACCTCCCAATATTATGCAACTAAAAAACTCTAGAAGGGTTTAGAATTGATTTCCAAACTTGAATCACAGAGGCCAAATTAGAGGATGTATTAATGGGCCAGATATTACAAAAATTATGTGTATGTCCAAGCTATCTACACTTGAAACATATGAAAATAATATTTTTGATATTAAATTTTTGAGACCAAGATCATCCTTGAGACTTAATGTGGATAAATTCAATAAATTATAAATCAAATTCCATAAATACCCTAATTCTCACATAAGAAACCAAAATACCCTTCTTAGAAACTGAATCAATTTATATAAAATTACCCAACAAATTGCCTAAAGCAATAAGAAAATTATACCCCTAATACTTGAATGGGAGACCATAGTACCTAATATAAATAGGAAATATTCCTTTCGGAGTAGAAGAAATATTGAAATTAGGTTGCCATTACTTGATCCAAAGATCCACACCTCTCATGGACCAGAAAATATGATGTAAAATATTTAATTCATATTTCAAATTTTAAATAATCATAATGACAAATACCTTCGGTAAAAACTTTACCTCCATATCCTAACTCCACTGCTCCTTGACCCAAGATTCAATCTTGCATATTGCTTTCCATTTCCTTATAAATTTTCTAATTAGGACACACTCCTCTAGGAGCATAATTTTTTGAGAGGTCTCTGATTCCCAAAAAAATTATTTGGGTGAGCCAATATTAAGGCTATCATTAGAAATGACAGTAGAATAATCCTTTGTTACAACTTCTTCCTCATCTTGTCTTCTATTAAGCTCTGACTGACCTTCACCCAATGGAATATTGTTTACTCCTATTACATGTAATGCATTTTTTCCAAACCCTTCCCAAATGAGCACACTTATAGAACCTCCCATGTATATGTCCTATTGTTGCCTCCTAATATAATTCTAGTCACTCCTACTTCAAACCCTAACTAATCTTTGGTCTCACAAATTTCTTCTTCAATATTATAGCGATCTGCCTTTATTGAGTGGTAACCAACCCCTAAAAATAAGGAAATGGATTCCTTCTACTTCTTACCTATATCATGTGCCATCCAATCTTAGTAATATATTTATTTCAGGAAGAAAAAGGCTTCATTTATTTATTATTAATTATATGCATAGTTAGATAATTGTCCAAGTGATGTTTAAACAAGTAAGAAGGCCCCACCCATTAGAGATTGTATGATAGTATATATTATTTAAATTAATCTTATGGATTTATTTTTAAGTTAAAAATATAAAGTTAAGTTATAAAATTTATAACTTATAAAGTAGTTAATTATAAAGTAATTTCTTTCTAAAAGTTGATAATTTTTATCACTATAGCTTATTAAAGTTAGTTGCAACTTAAATCATAACTATCTCAAGGACATTTACTTTATAAGGAGATTAAAGACATGTAACAAAGGGGGGGAACAGACATGTATCAATATATCTTCAATTTTTAAATTTTTTCCATATCTCTCCTCTTCTATGCAAATAATCTCTGAGGTTAAATAATTATTTACAGATAGACCAAATAATACTTTCTCTGATGGTGAAGTAATATGTTTTAATAAGACAAATATATATAGGTTTATTGGTCTATTCATAATGAATTATTTGAAGATTATTAAGTCTTGATGTTAATGATAATTAAAAATATTTAGTTATATGTGTTGTACCCAAAAAATGTCCCTCATTTTTGGGACAACATATGAGCTATTTTGGTCTTGCAAGACCAAAATATCTCTTCCCATTTCAAAAAAATGTTCTAAACTTTAAAAATTGGGGATTATTCAAGCTTTTTCAATCAAAGGACTAATGGTTTAACAGGTTTAAAGGCTTCTACAAGCAAGTTCAATAAAAAAGCAAGTTTCCAACACTTAGTCATTTTCAAGACTAGTTCAACACTTTGGTTCAACCAAAAGAATCTATTAGCAAGCTTCTATGCAATCTTTGAACCATTGAACCTTGAACCATTTTTAGTTCAAAGGTTCAACAAGTTCAAAGGTTCAATGACATCAATAGGTTTCAATAATTAAGATATTTTGTCAAGGTTCAATAGGTTCAATGACAGTTGGTTTAACAAGGCTTGTTTCAAAGAGCTTGGTTCAAGCGGTTAATAGAAAAGAAGGAATGAACCATTGAACCAAAGTTGGTTCAATCGGTCGGTTCAAGCGATAGGTTCAAAAGGGTGCCCCAAAAATCAAAGATACAAGTGCCTTTGTGGAGGAAATTTTGTGTCAAAAGTGACTAAGGCAAACAAAAGCTTGACAGAGCCCAGCAGATGCTGCCAAGTGTCGTCTACCGAGCCTCATTTCACTTTGTTTCTAAGAGCTATAGAAGTTGCCACGTGTCCTTTGTAAGATAAGTGGAACACACCAAGTGTTAACATTTGCATGAATCTAAAATGAGTCCCAAGTGTATCTACAGTGTTTCTAAAAGCTTAGCGGATGTTGCCATGTGTCCTCGCCTATTTCACAGTGGATGCTGCCACATGTCACCTATTGAGATCGACAGAAAATTGACTAAGGAAAAACCAAAAGACAAATAGCCCTTTCAGAGGGCACTCAAAAGCCAAAGTAGACCATTGAAAAAATATGAAAGGTCACTTTAGAGCTCAAATAGCCCTTATGGAGGGCAGGTGGGGAACAAACAGACCAATTCAAAGGCCGAAAGAGCAAGGGAGTTCCTTCAAAAAAGTTCTCATAGAAAAGTTGCAAAGAAACAATTCCTTCGGACAAATTTTCTGAAAGAATTTCTTTAGACTTTTTCTCTGAAGGAAAATTTCCCTAAAATAGAAAACCCACTGAGCTGCCACGTGTCCCTCAGAAAGTCACAGCAGAAAGTTCCACGTGTCCCTCATCAAAATGCAGCAAAAGCCACCACGTGTCATCTTTTGTAGGAAACTAATATAAGTCTCGAAGACCTTTCAAAGGTAGCTAAAGCTTGATGGAAGCTGCCATGTGTTGACGTCTGTAGTTTCTTCCTTTAAATCTCTTTATTAAGTAAATATTGTGGTGGTTCCCCAATAAGCCACTGAAGTAAGCAGACGCTGCCAAGTGTCATCCTCTATAGGATTCTCAAAAGATAAGTGGAAGTTGCTACATGTCCCATTGTAACTCTGTGAAATGCAACAAATTTCTGTATCTGCATCTTGAGTTTCTTATAGATTTCAAAGCTTCTTTCAATAAGCATCTCTTAGAATCCCATAGATACTGCCACGTGTCTTCACCTATTTTGCAGTAGAATGTGCCATGCATCAATTGTTAAGACCAACAGAAAGTGACCAAAGAATAGAGCATCAAATTGAACCAAAGACCTAATTCAAATAACCAAAAAAAGAGGAATGATGAAGAAGGACCAAAAACATTCACGCATCAGATATGTTTCTAGAAGCAGACCATTAGGTAGACATTGGGTGATACAAACATTAAATGGCATGATCTATTTTTATGCATTGAGAAAAGCAAATGGGCAAAATATGCTCGATTCCAGCATATCTTCTTGACAAAATTTAATGCAACATGATGTGTAACTGCTCCCAAGTCTTTCTTGGAGAGGTTATATAAGGGACTCTCTTTTATTTTTTTAGATATATCTCTCTCTCTGATTATCAGAAACTAAACTCTACCTAAATTGAAAAGCATTACTGAGACTTTGAGCTCAAATTGTTGATCATACTTTGTTATTAAAATAAGAAAGCAAGTGACTTTTCAGACTTTGTGCTGTAATAACTTTATTGTTGGGGAAACTATTCTTATGTCTATTTCCTTAATACATTTTTTGTCCCTTTAATTCAATAAGCAAAATTAGTGAAAGTAGTTAGAAAGGTGTCCTAAAGCCAATTGTGGAGAGACTTTGTGCCCCCACAATTTACTTTAGTGTGTTTTCTTTTTGTTTCTATGTAAAGGACCTTGGGATGACTTTGTGCCCTCATTGTCCTTCATACCTCACTCTTGGGCAATTGAGGTGAAGACTTTGTGCTACATCTCAGTCTGCTGGTTACTACGCCCTTGTTCACATTTTGCAATTACTACCAGGAAGATTCTTGTGGTTTGCTGAATGGTACTTATAAAAGAAGAGGAGTGATTTTTGTCATTACCCCTGAGATTTCTCCTTTGATTTGCACACATCATCTCTGAAAAAAGAGAGATGGATGGTTTATCCTACCCTTGAGTATATATATATATATATATATATATATATATATATATATATATATATATATAGGGAACCTCCCCTTGATGAGAGGAGAGATTAGTCCCCTTTTGATGTGGTAAACCTACACATTTGGCCAACCAATCTTCCTACTGTGGATGATTAGACCTATTTTGTTTATCAGTACACTGATTGACAAAATATTCACCCAACAGTTTTTGGCAACTCCACTGGGGATTAGTTATGTGCATTCTGAAACCTCAAGTTTTAGATTGAACTAGTCTCTACCCTTATCCATTATAGACTCCATTCCATTTCTGTGTCTTACCCATTATCATTATAACCTTACCATTCACCTCCACACCAACTAGGAAAGAATGCACAGTTTAAAGCCTCAAGCTTCAAACTGAAGCAAGGTCAATTCTTTTCCATTTTTGTTTCATAATTTGGCAGATTCAAGGTATACACGAAGCCAAAGGGCTAAAGGTATTATTTACCCTATATTCGAGTTGGTATAGCAAAGTAATTTTGATCTGTTTCCTTTACCATCTCACCTCCAACAAACCAAGATCTTTGCTCCTACTAAAGTCAGGTCTCCATTACCAAACAAAGTATCCACTTCTATTGTCGATAAAGCTTTGCCAATAATTACCCCTCTGAGATTTGTTATTCCTCCTTTTCATAGTCATATAATGGCAGTTCAAGGCCCCTGGGGTAATTCTTTTGGTACTCTCAATCTTACTCCACCTCTACATGAGCTCCCATGCAGTTCAAGGAAGAATTTCCCCATATTCTATGGTGATGGAAAAGTTCATCCTGATGAACACATTACAGCCTTCAGCATACCCTCTGGCATAATTGGAGTAGAATTTGAAGATGTAGTAGTTAGGCTATTTGTAGAAACATTACACGGTGCTACTGTAGATTGGTTTTATCATCTATAGGCTCAATCAGTAACTAATTGGAATACCCTCAAAGCTAAGTTTGAAGGCAGATTCAAACCTGTAGAAGATACACATGCCCTTCTAGCTCAACTCACATAGATGAAGAAAGAGACTCATGAACCAATGAGAGACTTTATAGCCAAGTTTGAGAAATTGAGGAACAAGATCCCTATAATTTCTTGACTTACAGCTGAGAATCTCAAATGCTTCTTCATTAATTCTCAGTTACCTAAAGTAAGTTTTCTTTTGAGATGTGCTGGTCAAATAGACCTTGTTGCAGCTCAAGATTTGGCCACTGAGGTAGAAGATGATCTCATCTTAGCAGGGAAGATAAGAAGAGACCCTAATAGAAATAGATCCTCATCATCTTCTGAATATCCATCTACAAGCACCACTGATCTAATGGTGCAGAAGTTGGCAAATGAGTTACTTGCTCTCAAAAATTAAATGGCACAAGGAATGCATTCTGCTCCTTCATACAAAGATATACCAAGAAGGACATTTCCAAATCAGTCATATCAGGGTAATGCTGCTAGGAATCAAGGGCAACTAAATTGTCTTCCTCCCCCACAAGGGAAACTTGCCATTGAAGCATCCCCAGCCAATTCAGCAATGGGATATCTTGAAGTAGAATCAGATTTCTCTTTCTATCTTGAATTGAATCAAGAAAATGATGTTGATCTCCTTGTATAAAACCAAGAAGAACTAGCTGGCGACTCCAACATTCATTTCCTAAACTACCAAGATGAACCCAGAAGCAAAGGAGAAGCTTTTGATGGATTATATGCAGTGTTTACCAGGTCCAATAACTAATCAGTCCAACAAGCTGATAAAGGGAAAATAGAAGAGCAACCTCAACCAACAATTTTAATTGCTAAACATGGAACCTCTCTACCTTTCTAGCCAAAAGATCTGGTGATCACCAAAAAGGTAAGTACATCAATTTCATCTTCACCTTTAACTTCAATTTTGCAAATCAGCCCTTCCCCCCTTATAAACCAAAAGTTTGAAATACCTTTCTCGATTCCTAGTCTAATTCAATCATTTGATATAATTGATCATGTCAAAAAAATCAAAATTCAAATGACTGAGTTTGAATATTTACAATCCAATCTTGAGCAGTTAGATAGGTTAATTGAGTGTGTAAAAAATAAGGCCATCTCTACAGGACAAGAGGCTAAAAAGGTAACTCTTAATTCTTGAAAGAACATGCCCATTCCAAATAATCTTATCATTACTCCTCCAGCTACCCCTGGGAAAATAGAACCTTTCTATGTTTCCCTATTGATAAATGGTCACAAGCTAAGTAATTGCATCATAGACTCAGGTGCATCTAAAAATTTCATGCTTGCTAAAGTAGCTAAATATCTTGATCTCACACTGACCAAGACATTTGGGAGATGTTTCTTCATGGAGAATAAGAAAGTGCCACTACTGGGACAAATTAAGGATGCCCAATTTGCATTTGCAGCCTTTTTAGACAAAAGAATCAAGATGATAGTTCTGGTGGTTGATGTTCTAGCATCCTATGGTATCCTACTTGGGAAAAATTTATGCAAGGATGTTGGTGGAGAATTGAGCATGGATCTATCTGAAGCAATAATCCATATCAAAGGCACCATGCAGAGGCTACTTCCTAAAAAGGAATCAAAATATATTGTCACTCAAACATTAGCCCCTGAAGCTCAAATTTTGTTTGAGTCTTCAGGTATGGGTAACTACTTTCTATCTATAGATGAAGTTCATGAAGCATCTGATAAAGTTCTTGAAAGTGTCAACCTAGAAATTAGTTCAACTGGAATAGCAAAAGAACTAGTAGGTTGTAATACAGATAAAGAAGGATCTTTCCTCTCTAATGAAGGGAAATCCAAAGAAAAATTAGTGTCTAATGAAGTATGGACTCTGGAATTCGATGGCAACTGCTCTTCTACTAGTTCAAGAGCTAGGATTGTGTTGATATCTCTTCAAGGAGATATTTTTTCTTCATCTTACAAATTACAATTTAGAAACAATAACAATACAGCTTAATATGAATCTCTATTGCTTAGATTGAAGGCTACTCAAGAAAAAGGCATCAAACTCCTTCATGCCAAAGGGGATGCTAAATTAGTGGTTTTTTAGGTAAGAAACCTATACCAAACCAAGAATGAAATATTCTGCCACTACCACAACCTAGTTTGGGACCAAATTGAAAGCTTTGATGCTTTCAACATTTTTTCCATACCCAAGGAATCTAATGATAGAGCTGATGCAATTGCTATTTTAAGAACTCTCTTAGTTCCTCACTTAGATTTTAAAGAAGACAGGTACACTATTGAGCTAGTCTTTAGACTAAGTGTTCCTGACAATGTTGATCATTGGCAAGTATTTAATGATGATCACCAAATCATCACCTTCTTGGAACGAAAAGAAAATTTTGAATAACTACATTTTGAAAGCAGTGAACCTCAGAAGTATGAACCAGCCTCTAAATCTAGTTCAGATATAAACAAAGAATTCTTACAGCTAAAAGGAAATAAAATTCTCAAAGGCTTGGTTTCTCTTGAGAAACTATTTGACAAACATGATAGATTCATCAAACAACATCAAATAGATTCAAGCTTCTCTCAGGGATTCGATCAAATAAATTTGACTACTAAAGAAAATCCCAAGATGGTTAACATTGGTAAGTGCTGCGCCCCTGAAGAGAGATTCATGTTCACCACTTTACTTTGTCAATACATGGATGTCTTAACATATTCTTATGATGACCTGAAATCTCTCAGACTTGATGAAATCTACCATGACATTCCTCTAAAGGCTAACTCAATGCCTTATAAGCAAAAATCTAGACAGTACAATCCAAAGATATTAGGTACTATTTTGTCTTAGATATAAAACATGTTAAATGCTAGAATCATCTTTCCAATCCATCATTTCACATGGATTACAAACATAGTGCCTATAAGGAAGAAGAGTGGTGAAATTTGTATTTATGTGGATTTCAGGAATCTAAATCGGTCATCTTTGAAAGATAATTATCCTTAGCCAATCATGGATCAAGTGCTTCAAACAGTGACAGGTTTAGAGATGTTATCAATGCTAGATAGCTTCTTAGGATATAATCAAGTTGAAGTTGGTGAAGCAGACCAATACAAGACTGCATTCACCACACCTTAGTGTACATTTTCATATGAAAGAATGCCTTTTGGCTTGATAAATGCTGGTGCCACCTTTTAGAGAGCAATGGACCTGGCTTTCAAAGATGAGATGGGTAAGTTCATTGTGGTATACCTTGATGACTTGACAGTTTTTTCAAAGCATCATTCTGATCATGTATGCCACTTGCAACAAGTGTTGGAGTGCTGTTGCCAAAATGGTATTTCTTTAAACCTCAAGAAGTCTATTTTTGGAGTAACAGAGGGGAAACTTCTCAAACACATTGTGTCTAAAGAAGGCATAAAGATTGACTTAGATAGAGTCAAGTCTATTCAAAAGCTTACTTTGCCTACAAGTAAAAATGTTGTTCACTTTTTCTTCAAAAAGGTAAATTTCTTATAGAGGTTCATCCCCAAATTTTTTGAGAAGACTCGACACATTGCAAACATGATGAAAGGGAAGACCACCTTCAGCTGGACTAAAGAAGGCAAGTCAGCATTTGAGGATATCAAGACTACCATTGCCCACACCCCTACCTTGGTTTGTCCAGATTACAACAAAGATTTCATCATATACAGTTATGCTTATGAACACATGCTTTCAGCAATTCTGGTTCAACAGGATAAGGAAGGTATGAAATCTCCCATTTATTTCATGAGTTTCCCTCTCAAAGCCCATGAGCTGAAGTATTCAAACATAGAGAAGCATGTTTATGCAGTGGTGAAAGCAGTCAAGCATTTCTACTTCTATATCCTGAATTCACACACTACTGCCTTGGTTCCTGACACTATAGTCAAGTCCATATTAACTCAACAGGAGTTTGGGATAAAAAGAGGCAATTGGATTGCAAAGATCTAAGAGTTTGATCTAGACATCAAGCCAACAAAGCTGGTAAGGGGAAAAGGCCTATGCTAATTAATTGCTGATAACAAGCTAGAAGATACAGATCATGAAAAAGTATAAGTGGAAGACACACCAACAGTCCTTTTTGTCTCCACTACCAATGAGTGGTATTCAGGTATTGTTCATTTCCTTACTTATGATGAGTGTCCTACTCATTTATCTTACAAAGAAAGGAGGACTATCAAGTAGAAAGCTGCTAATTTTGTCCTTTGGGACAACAACCTGTATAAGAGAAGCCTAGATGGAGTATTCCTTCACTGTGTAGACAAAGAGAAACAAAGCCAAATTTTAAAATCCTTCCACAATCTAGCATGTGGAGGACATTTTTCTGCTCCTGTGACTGCCCACAATATTTTGTGAGCTAGGTATTACTGCCCAACTCTTTTCCGAGATGCATATAAATGGGTGAGAAAATGTGAACTCTGCTAGCAATTTATTAGAAGACCCAAGTTAGCTGCCCTACCTCTCAAGCTAGTGATCATAGAAGAACCATTCCAGCAATGGCAAATTGATTTTATTGGAACTATAAACCCATCTTTAAGTGCTAGACATGATTATGTCCTTATAGCAACTGACTATTTCACCAAGTGGGTAGAAGCAATCCCAACCAAGCATGCTACTTCAAAAGTTGTATGCAATTTTCTCAAGGCGAATATCATTTTCAGGTTTGGAGTCCCAACCAAGATTGTTATTAAAAGTGCAGCTTGTTTCACTTTCCAAGAGATTACACAATTTTGTTTCTATTACGGGATTACACTCTCCCATTCTTTTGATTATTTTCCACAAGGGAATGGACAAGCTAAATTAAGCAATAAGCACCTGGTAACTATCATCAAGAAGCTGGTAGATAACAATCAAAGGACATGGCATAAAGCATTGGTTGATGCTCTATGGGCAGACATAATCACACCAAAGATGGCAATTGGTATGTCTCCTTTGCAACTTATTTATGGTATCAATGATGAGATACCAATCACCTTAGAATTGCTAGCCTTGAAATTGGCTAAGGTAATCGAAGATCAGACATATGAAAGCCCCCTTGATAAGAGAATCATGTGCCTGACTGAGTTGGATGAATAAAGAACTATGGTGGTAGACTGAATTGCTGCTCATCAAAGTTTGGTAAAGAAAATATTTGACCAGAAGGCAAAAAATCATGATTTCCAGATTGGGGATCAATTCCTACTGTGGGACAAAAGGAGAGAAGGAAAAGGGATGCATGGAAAGTTTGACTCCCTTTGGAGAGGCCCGTTTATAATTCATCAACATAATGATGAAAATAGCTTTCTATTGAAGTATCAAGATGGCACACTTTTTTCTATGCCTCACAATGGGCAGCATCTGAAACACTTCAACTCTTGAAGTATTAGATCATTTCATCTATACATATGTATATTTGTATAGTTTTTAGTTCTATTTCATTTTATTTGTTTTCATTTTTGACGCCTTTCATTTCTGGATAACATGACTCCATAACCCAATGGTACACATGAAGACACTAGAGATTCTAGATTCTACTCCCTTCAATTCTTTTTTACAATTGATAGAAGTTTCCCAACTAGAGCCAACTATTGTACCCAAAAAATGTCACTCATTTTTGGGACAACATATAAGCTATTTTGGTCTTACAAGACCAAAATATCTCTTCCCATTTCAAAAAGTTGTTTTAAACTTTCAAAATTGGGGATTATTCAAGCTTTTTCAGTCAAAGGACTAATGATTCAATAGGTTCAAAGGATTCTACAGGAAAGTTCAATCAAAAGAACAAGTTTCCAACACTTAATCATTTTAGGACTAGTTCAACACTTTGGTTCAACCAAAAGAATCTATCAGCAAGCTTCTATGCAATCTTTGAACCATTGAACCGTTAAACCTTGAACCATTTTTAGTTCAAAGGTTCAATGGATTCAAAGGTTTAATGACGTCAACAGGTTTCAAGAATTAAGAGCTTTTTTCAAGGTTCAATAGGTTCAACAATGGTTGGTTCAACAAGGTTTGTTTCAAAGAGCTTGGTTCAAGCGGTCAATAGAAACGAAGAAATGAACCATTGAACCAAAGTTGGTTCAATCAATCGGTTCAAGCGACAGGTTCAAAAGGGTGCCCCAAAAGTCAAAGATACAAGTGCCTTTGTGGAGAAAATTTTGTGGCAAAAGTGACTAAGGCAAACAAAAGCCCAAAATAAAAGCCTGATAGAGCCCAGTGGATGCTACCAAGTGTCGTCTACCGAGCCTCATTTCACTTTATTTCTAAGAACTACAGAAGTTGCCACATGTCCTTTGTAAGATAAGCGAAACACACCAAGTGTTAACATCTACATGAATATAAAATGAGTCCCAAGTGTATCTACAGTGTTTCTAAAAGCTTAGCAGATGTTGCCACGTGTCCTCACCTATTTCATAGTGGATGTTGCCATGTGTCACCTATTGAGATCGGTAGAAAATCAATAAAGGCAAAATTGAAGGACAAATAGCCCTTTTAGAGGGCACTCAAAAGCCAAAGTGGACCATTGCAAAAATATAAAAGGTCACTTTAGAGCTCAAATAGCCCTTGCAGAGGGCAGGTGGGGAACAAACAGACCAATTCAAAGGCTGAAAGAGCAAGGGAGTTCCTTTGGAAAAGTTCTCACAGAAAAGTTGCAAAGAAACAATTCCTTCAAACAAATTGTCTGAAAGAATTTCTTTAGACTTTTTCTCTAAAGGAAAAGTCCCCTGAAATAGAAAACCTAATGAACTGCCACGTGTCCCTCAAAAAGTCATAGTAGAAAGTTCCATGTGTCCCTCATCAAAATGCAGTGGAAGCTGCCACGTGTCATCTTCCACAGGAAACTAATATAAGTCCCAAAGACCTTTCAAAGGTAGCTAAAGCTCGACAGAAGCTGCCACATGTCAACGTTCATATTTTCTTCCTATAAATCTCCTTGTTAAGTAAAGACCATGGTGGGTCCCCAATAAGCCACTAAAGTAAGTAGAAGCTACCAAGTGTCATCCTCTGCAGGATTCTGAAAAGATAAGCAAAAGCTTCCACATGTTTTGTTGTAACTCTGTAGAACATGACAAATGTCTGTATCTGCATCTTGAATTTCTTATAGATTTCAAATCTTCTTTCAATAATCATCTCTCAAAATCTCATGGATGTTGCCATGTGTCCTCACCTATTTTGCAATGGAATGTGCCACGCATCAATTGTTAAGACCAATAGAAAGCGACCAAAGAACAAAGCATCAAATTGAACCAAAGACCCGATTCAAATAACCAAAAAAGGAGGAATGATGAAGAAGGACCAAAAACATTCACACATCATATATGTTTCTAGAAGCAGACCACCAAGTAGACATTGGGTGATACAAACATTAAATGGCATGACCCGTTTCTCTACATCGAGAAAAGAAAATGGGTAAAATATGCCTGATTCTAGCATATCTTCTTAACAAAATTTAATGCAACATGATGTGTTATTGATCACAAGTCTTTCTTGGAGAGGCTATATAAGGGACTCTCTTTTATTGTTTTAGATATATCTCTCTCTCTAATTATCAGAAACTAAACTCTACCCAAATTGAAAAGCATTATTGAGACTTTAAGCTCAGATTGTTGATCATATTTTGTTATTGGAATAAGAAAGCAAGTGACTTTTTAGACTTTGTGCTGTAATAAATTTGTTGTTGGGGAAACTATTCTTATGTCTATTTCCTTAATACATTTTCTGTCCCTTTAATTCAATAAGCAAAATTAGTGAAAGTAGTCAGGAAGCTGTCCTGAAGCCAATTGTGGAGAGACTTTGTGCCCCCATAATTGCCTTCAGTGTATTTTCTTTGTGTTTCTGTGTAAAGGACATTGGGATGACTTTTTGCCCTCATTGTCTTCGTATCTCACTCTTGGGCAATTGAGGTGAAGACTTTGTGCTACATCTCAGTCTGCTAGTTACTACGCCCTTGGTTACATTTTGCAATTACTACCAGGAAGATTCTTGTGGTTTGTTGAATGGTAATTCTGAAAGAAGAGTGCTTTCTGTCATTACCCCTACGATTTCTCCTTTGATTTACACACATCATCTCTAAAAAAAGAGATATGGATGGTTTATCCTACCCTTGAGTATTATTTTATGTTTATATATATATATATATATATATATATATATATATATATATATATATATATATATATATATATATACACACACACACACACACACACACACACACACACATATACATATAGGATATCTATAGGGAACCTCTCCTTTGATGAGAGGAGAGATTAGTCCCCTTTGGATGCGGTAAACCTACACATTTGGCCGACCAATCTTCCTACTGTGGATGATCAGACCTATTTTGTTTATCAGTACACTGATTGACAAAATATTCACCCGACAATATGCATAAAACTTCATGTACTTTACCTAAATAATGATGAATATCTCATATTTTATGATAAATTATTCATCTATAAATTGTATATTGACTTTTATTTGAGTATTATGTTTGTAATCAAATGTATTCTATTGGTTTCTCAATAAATTCAATCCTTTACTCTCATAAGATGATTCTTTTTCAAAGTCTCACACTTCTTTTCTTATTTTTTTAGTTTAGATTTATGTTTTTTTCTTAAATAGAGTTATTTCATGTTATTAGTTCAGTTTAGTGTTCTTTATTTAATTTTTTTTTCATTTTTTAATTAGTTTTTCAGAATAATCATTTATTACTTTGATTAATTTTATGTTTTCTTATTTAATTACTGTCACTTAATTTATCTTCATTATCTTTATTTGATTTGATTAGTTAGTGCTTAAATCATATATTTATTGATTTATAGACCATCTTGCTTAGATCTTAATTAGTTTTAGATTTATTATTGACACTTTAGTTGTTGAGTAATAGATTTTTGGGATCAAAATGCTATGCACATAGTTTCCTCTAGAAATCGGTTACTCACTATTATGGATTATGAAAACATCAAATCTCTTACTTTAGGTGTTGTTTTTATTTTATATATTTGTTGTTTAATTCATTTTTATTTATCAAGTAGCTTTATCAAATTTTCTTTGGACATAGTTTACATTTTACTTAAGTGTTCTTTGACTAGTTTTACATAGTTTGTTGTCCTTAATTTATTGGTTTTTGGTCATATTAGTTATTGCTTATCTATTTCTATTTGATTTTCATTTCTATTTATTTTTAATTTTAGGTTTTCTATGTTAATTTTCTTTTAGTTTTTATGACATTAAAACTGATAAGAAAGATATACATTACTCAATGGATCAAAGACATTTGCTTCAAGAGATTGCCTCTTTCATAGGATTTACTCTGCTAGATACGTTAGCTTATATTAGTTAGATCTAATTTTGATTTTACATTGAAATAAATATTTGATTTTTGAAATATTATGATGCTTAATTAATTTTATATTTTTTTGAATTATTCTTAGAACTATTTAAAAAAAACCTCTACATATATTAGGATCAATATTTTCTCCATAGATCCCTTTTTATTAAACTGTTCTGATTTCATCTTGACTTTCATGATAGGTGAAAGGTTTGATTCGTTGACGTGACATTTTTGATGTCAATAGATATGAAGATAGATTACCTTAGTTTTAACACAAGAGAATATGATTGATTCTAAGTGAGGAAAACACTACTCTAAACCACTACCTTATATTTATAAGAAGACCCATAGCTAAGGTTAAGAGCAAAAGTAATATATGTAACAAAATGATAGAAAATAATAGATGTTTGTAAAGAGGTCCTATTGATTCCCTAAAGCTTAAAATGGAACTCACAAACTAAAAATCCTAGAGAAACAAGTAAGATAAAGCTATGAAATATAAAAAGGTTATCAAAAACCCAAAGGGTGTATATAATGATAAAATGGATCAAATTAGCGTGAAGGAAACAATGGTTGACAAAAGAAAGTAAATATATGTAGAAATAAAGATAATGAGGATGGGAGTATGTAATAAATGCATGATTGTATTCCACAAGGTCTTACAATGCAACTCATAAACTAAAAAACTAGGAGGTTTTAAAATGATAAAAGACTTAAGGATCAATTATAGGTATTAAGGCTAATGTGAAAGAAACCCGAAGGTGTGAAGATAGAGTAAGGCTAATCTGCAATAAAAGAGAGTCAAATTATGACTTGTAATAAATTTTATCTCAATAGAGTATAAAATAACTATAAGCATGAAATTAATATGTATAAGAAATGAAAAACCATAAATAAAAATAAACTAGGAAGAACATAAGTCAAGAAAAATAATTCTTAAAGAACTGAACATTAGATGATTCCTTGAAGATATGTACTTCATTCATCTTCAATCTATGAGTGTTAGGTCCAAAAATTTACTTGAATAGATAGGAATCCCACCACTTTTGGGCATATTATGGATGTAATCCAATTTCACTCTAGGTCTTCGACATCAAAAGTATGAATTTTGACTTTCTTGTTTTGTTGTTTATAAATGTGATTTTTGAATTGATGATAATGTTGTAGAGAACTCATACATCACTCATCAAGCAAATATAAAACATAATGGTGGGATTCATGAAGCTCTTCATTGGGAATGATATCATGAAGAGAAATTTGCAAAGAGGGTAACTCTAATTCTTGTGGTAAGATGGATTCGTACTCATAAACTAGAGAGAATGGAGTTGCCCCCATGATAATATAAATAATAGTATGATAAACCCAAAGTGTAGGATAAAGTTGAATATGCTAGTCTAAATGAGAATCATTGATAGTATTTTTCAAAATCTTGTTAATGATTTTATTGGTGGCTTATACTTAACCATTGTATTGAGGGTGATAAGATGTGAAAAACTTGTGAAAAATCTTGAATTTTGCACAAAACTACTTCATGTCTTTATTTTTAAAATTCCTACCATTGCTAGATATGATGGTGTGAGTAATGCCATAATGACATATGATTTTATTAAGTATAAATTTGGTGATAGGGAGGTTAGTAATATTAACTAGGGCCATAACTTCTACCCATTTGGTAATGTACATGCTAGAAATAATAATGAAGACATGGCCATCTTGTGATTGAGGGAACTTTCCAATGAGTTATAATCCCCACATAGAGAATATCTAGGGAAATTCAAAGATTTGAAGTTCAACCAAAGTAAAATGAATAAGATCATCATGCAGTTGGTAGGGATTACACTTATTTGTAAATGTGATGCCATCATTTTTAAGAGTAGGCCAATATTATCTCATACATATGCATTGTTGGGCTATAACAAGTTCCTATACTGGACACAATAAATGCCCCCATATTCTTGCTAAATAATATAAGGGACTTATTCTTTAGTAATAAAATGGAGTAAGGTGACTTTGGCATTATTATAGTATTATGTCTAAGAATTAATTTACATGATTAATTTTAGAGTACAATCGTTTCACATGAATCAACCTCAAGGGGATATGTATGATGTTCGATAAATTAGATGATGTATTTATACCAATGGATTTTTTTTAAGTAGTGAAAATTTCAATTTGGAAATAAATATAATCATCCTTAGGTGTTAGGGTATGTGGATATTTCCCCATGTGGATGAGGAACTGCAAGTTATGCAGTGCCTAATGAGGCTAAAAGAGAGAGAATGAAGAAGCAAGAGAGTCAACTATAACATTTTATTGTCCTAGAATTATCTCAATGGTGAAATACATAAATTATTTATCAATAGTATAATTAAGTTGATTATATGATATAAGGTTTTCAATTTTTCATTGATAAGCACCACTCTTTGGTGGCATATAAGTTGTGAATCACCTAAATCATGTAAGTAGGAATTGTCTAAATCAATGGATGCTTGCACCTTAATGATGAGAGCTTCATGTTTATTCATATTATGAGTAACATTAAAGGTCAATAAAAAATCTAAGAGAATTATTTTTCCATAAATATCGACATTGACACACACAGTATTCTCATGCAAATCAATGATAACCTTGGGTAGTTATTATAAAGTAGATTTCATAGATAGTTTATACTTAGAGATTACAATTTTAGGTTCTTCAAGGCTATCAATCTCAAGATCAACTTTGAAATTATGTAGGTAGTCTTTAAGGGAAACAACTTATTTAGTGTCTTCAATCATGAGGGCATCATCATTGAGAAGAGTATCTTGAAGGTATCACTAAGCTAGTATAGGTACATAAGTAATTTTATTGGAAATAAATTGTAATTTAACTAATTTTTAAATGATAATCCTAAGGTAAAATTCCATAAAGAGTACCATCTATTTACTAATTTGATTAACTTACATCCTCATAGTGAGACACAAAAATCTAGAAGTATTCTAAAGGTAACATCAAAAATACATTATGAGGATTAAGATTAACTTTGTATTTAATAAGCCAATCAAAGATGATAGCTAGGTCATGAAAATTATTTTCATGACACTTGGATTTAGATATAAATTCATCAACATAGGTTTCGACTATTTTATGGATCAATCATGTAAAATATGGGTCATTGTACATTAGTAAGTTGTTCAATAATTTTTAAGGCTAAAACACATCATTACATAACAATATGTTTCCCATTCAGTAGGAAAGGTAGTCTTATGCTGATATTTAGGGGTGGTGCGAATCTAATTATACCTTGAAAAACCATCCATGAGGGAAAACACATCATATCCAACTATGGAATGGAAAATAATATTGAGGGAAGGTATAGGAATATTGTCCTTAGGGAATACCAAGTTAATATTATGAAATTCAATACGAATGCAAATGACCATAGTGGCTTTTTTATGAATGGGTATTTTGTTGGTGACCCATTTAGAATAATCTATAGGTCTAATAAACTTAAAATCTAGGAGTTTAATTATTATTCTTTAAATAAAATAGAAACCTAAATAAGTAATTTTCATTACTTTTGATGAACAGGTTTTATATCTAGATAGGTTACTATATTACGAATAGCTATGCTAGGGTATATATGTGACATATCCTATTATTACCAAGCAAAGACTTCACAATGTTTGTCAATAAATAGAATATAGTTATCCTTCTCTTTAGGTTAAATCTCCTTAGAGATAAGGATGGATTTGGTATTTCTAGTTATACTAAAGTTGATTGCTTGAGTTTATTTGATGAACATTACATTTTTGTCCTAAAAATGACATGGTGTATAATAAATCTTAGAAAGAGTGTTAGGTTTAGGATCAACACTAGCAATCAAATTAGTAAATTGAGGAGCAATTTTCTCAAAATGTCCAAGCTTGTGATGTTGTCATGGAAGTTGAGGCTCTCTTACATGAAGTAATTCAAAAATGGTTTCATCACTTGTAATAAAAGGTAATGTGCCATAATATTCAACATCTACATTTAGATTAAAAATATTATTACCTCTACTATGAAATCCTGAGTGAATTTGTCTTATAACAGTTGTTGTGGAATCCAAGGTAATTTTGGGATCTTGAGGAGAAGTGGTTAAATGTTTTATGAAAAATCATCTTGGTACAATATAACAAGGTTGAATTATATCAAACTGTCCAATTCAATTATTTGAGGTAGTAATAGTATTGATTGTATCATGTTGGCCAATATATTTAGAAGAATTTGAGGGTGTTATTATAATTATATTGTCACTCTGTAATGATTGGTTAGTGTAGTTATGAGATAATATTTGAACAATTTTGGTGTGTTTTGTAGAGTTTTAAAATTTGAGAACATGATGAATTATATTAGGTCAAAAATTTCTGAATTATATAAGGCTGGATGATGTAGTCAAGATTTTTGGCAAGATAAAAAAGCTATTAGATAATCCATGAAGTGTTTTCTAATTGTGGCTTGATGGGAGGAACATATCCTTTAGGTTATAGTTCATTCTCATCACACTATAATTGTAATAAATATGAAATTAATGGACATATCAATTAAAGGTATGTATTTTAGAAGGATATTTTTGATAATGAACTATATCCAAGTTCCATGATTAGGATTGAGTAAATAAGTAATCATCATAATATGATGTAGAGATAATAAAAGCATGAGTAATTTATTGAGAATCCTCTTTATAAGTATCTTTGGAGGATACACTAGTCTGACTAAATGTTCATAGAGATATTGATAAAGGATAATGAAAAATATTATCCACCCCAAGGTCATCACATACAAAATCATATTTTGTATAGGAGGTTTCATGGGCATTATAAGGTGGTGGTATTTCAATATCATCATAAAATAAGGGAATTATTCTATCTCATGGTAGGAGATATGGAGAAATCTATTCCAATATATAAGGAGGTAATATATTACATTTAAAAATGGTTTATAGTTCATTGGGGTTGTCATCATCAAAAATAACAAGAGTGACTTGCAAATTGAGATGTATGTTGATAAATTTAGGAAGATGGGGACTGTTAATGTGAAGAATGATCATGATGCAATATTGTATTTTAGGATTAGGTAATTTGAAACCTCATGTATTGGGATCACCTTCATTCATATAACACTTATCATATTTAGTAAACTTAGTATATTGGCTATCATAGGAGGTGATAAATCTTATGATATGAGTCCAAGGATGGCCTAAAAGGAGTTTATAGGATAGTGGAAGATATAAAACCATAATCTTAGTGTACTATTGTTTTAGGACCAATAGTGAGGGGGAGACAAGTGCAACCAAGATATTTTGGTTGGTTTTATGAAATCCATGACATGTAAGTCTAGTTTTTTTGAGGTCATCTTTGGAATATCTTAGTTGTTGGATTAGCCCAAGTGATATGACATTAATTCCTAAACCTTCATCCACTAAAAATTTCTTTATTTCCTTATTATTGATTAAAATATTAATAAAGAGAGGTGGGTCATTGGTTTGAAAAATGACTTCATCATTAATCATATGTTCTTTGGGAAATTCTATGGAAAGTTTCTTAGAAGAAGAAAGATGAAAAATAGTCTCAATATCATGGAATTTAATGGGTTTAGGATATCAAAAGGTTGGTTTGGAAGTTTAATTTCAATAAATGGGGATTTTTATATATCTTGTGGATGTTGCGTGAGAAATTTCTGATGATATGGTGATGTTTGCATGAGTTCCATTAAAGGAATCTTTCAAGGCATGGTTAAGATCATATAGGAGGTTATATTATGATTTAGGATTAGAACCATAATGATATTTATCTTGATTAGTAAGAGTGATTTTATGAGTTAAGGTAGTATAAGGATTGGACATGCTAGGTTCAAGCTCCAATAGTGGAGTGTGTTCATCACTAGGTGGTAAATAAAAATAATATGCAATGGTAATAATAGTATCCTTGAGAAATAGTCTGTTAACAGAAGGATGAGGTTTGGTGATGGAATATTTGTGAGTGGGATTACAATGGTAGTCAATTTTTTTTGTATTCAAAAATTGGGAGTTAGTGTAATAGTGATCATGGTTGACATCAATAACACAAGTAATTATTTTTGAATGTTGTATATTAGGATCATACGGTTGAGATGAATTTTGATTTATAGATTTATCATGATAATATTGGTTATTATAAGCTTTTATGTATTATTTATGATGTTATTTGTTGATGATAAAGTAATTAAATTCAACCCCCCCCCCCCCCCCCCCCCCCACAAAGATAATATTTATTGAAAGCTTATGGAGTGTACAACATGTCTCTTAAAAGTGACCAATATTGATGTAGAACCAACAAAACATGCTAGGATCACACCATGGTGGGGGACCAATAGAATACATGTATGATTTATATGGAGATAAAAAATTATTAATTTATTTCATACTAAAGGGAGGGTAGGAATGAAGTTGATTATTTGAATGGGAAGCTCTCACTTTTGATTGGGAAGGCTTATTTTGAAAAGACTTGGTATTGGTTGAGGTTTAACAAGATTCATTTTTGGTGTTTTGATATGGTTCAAATTGAGTCATAAATAAATCTTGTCTTTTTTATTGGTCAAAGACCTCTTCTAAATTTTACGAAAAGAAGATCTGAACCTTGTATTGAAAATGGACCTTAAAAATGGTAATAAAGAGTTTGAAAATATTTTCATCACTCATGTTATGGTCCTGTTAACATGATAGTTATATGCATCAGTTGATTAAGTCATGCAAAAAATCAGTAAGAAGTTGATTAGCATTAATTAAATTATTAAGGCTATTCTAAAAAAGTTCATTATGTTAGAAATCCTTGACTAGAGCATTGATTAAGTCTTCTAGTTATGTAGTGGAATGTATGTGAAGTTAATTTTACCATTTTGGCACATCTATAAGAAGGTTTTAGCGAGAAGATTGGTAGTAGTGTATGTATTAGTTTTAACCCATTCCTTATAAATATTTCTAAAAGTTTTAAGGTGTAAGGTAGGATTAGTAGTCTTTTCATATGTGATTATTAGATAAATACTTCCAATATCCACAAACATAATGAAGGGATCAATAAGTTTATTTTGCATGTTTCAAAGCATCTTATTATGAATTGGTGGTTGAGGAATAATGTTTCCATTGAAATCTCTAAGAGAAGGAGAGACATAATTATGGTTAGGTTGATTCATGATAATTTGAGGAGCTTGACTTACAACTTGTAATATTTATTTTTGCATTTGAAGGATTTTATTTATACTATAAGCTTGCATAAGAGAAATTTTTTAAACCATTTGTGTAAGGAATTATGAGGGATCTAGAAGAGGATTAGAAGCAGGGTTGGGATTTTGATTGGATCTAGGTAGAGGATTATAATTATCTAGAGAATCCCCAACATTGATCTTCAGAGGAAGATTCCCAACATTGGTGTTGGTTTCCAAAACTATTATAATGGATGGGGGAAGTTTTCTAAGGCTTCCATTTTGATTTGGAGTATAAGTGGTGTTATTGTCAAAGTTCTCAATAAGCTAGTCAATATATATTAGATATGAAGTTTTGCTGATTTGAACCATATTAAATTTGATAGATATAGGATGAGGTTGAGATAAATTAAACCATGAGGATTTGTTATTAATGGTGGATAAAATAACAATGAAAAACTAACCCATATAGAATCTGAATGGGTTGAGGCTCACAAGAAAGATTCTAAGAGTCATAATGATGGGGAAAACTAAAAATATAATGTGGAAAATAGTTTATAAACATAAAAATGTAGTATCAGGTAGGCTAAAATAATTAGTTATTGAGTTTGGGAAAAAAGACTGTATCAGGATAGCCAATACACTTTGGATAAAAAATGGGAAATAATGACTGTATTAGGTTGGCTGATATAGTCTAATAAAAAGATGCACAACTAGAGGCTAAAGGAAAGTACTTTATTAGGATGTCCAATGTCATTGGAAACATGCTAGATCAATACAATATTGTCATAAAAAAACTATACAGGGTTGGCCAATATAGTTGGAAAGGAATTCTAAAATGTATACAACTAGTTGATATGGTTGAAAAAGTGAAAAAATGGTATAAAGTTGATTGATATAGTCTTTAAATCAAAATAAGGTATTACTAAGCTATGTGTGTTTTATTTTTAGGCTCTTAGATATACTGATCTCAAGTGTAAATAGTGAAAAGGGCCTAAAAGGAACTTACTAAAGAGTATTCTACCTTCCTATAAAAGTAATATACCATCTATAAGGTACATTGAGATTAAATTCAAAGGGCTAAGTATTTACTTGTGCACTACAAAACTAAACAAATGGAATACTCTTATTGGTTGAAAATAAAATTTCAGGTGCTTTCAATATAAAATGAGGCACATGGAATATAGAGTCTATATATAATGCCATTTAATGTCTTGAGTATTGGGGAAATACCCATTACATGATGGCTCAGGTAAAACTAATGTCTATTTTTCCTAAAATGATAACTCCTATGAGTTATAAAATTATGGGTGCACAGTTCTAGATTGAAAAATAAGAATATAAATGTATTAGATAAAGTTTGGAATAAAGATTCAAATGTAAAATGATATTTCTAGGATGATAAATAAGTGAAAATCAATCCCAATTCCAACTAAATACTCATGATTGGGCAAGGTCAGCAAATATAATGGAAATAAACATTGAAATAAAATAGTTATATCTCGATCTTGTAATCAATTTTACTTCAAAATGTAAATGATGTGCCCTAATTTGGCAAAACAATTGCAATTGATAACTTGAATTTTGAATTATCTTATGACTTAGAACTTAGACAACATGTTGGCTATAATTGATATGGGTTCGTACTTATACAAATTGATAGCATGGATTTTTCCTTAAAATATTGTCTTTGTTTGTGCATGGGGGTGTGTGTGATTTTATAAAGGAATGGAAAGAATTTAAAATGGATTTAAAATTCCTTAGAGGATTATAGAGGGGGGAGAGTGTGGAGGATTCTAAAGTGTAGAATAATCTGGAATCCATTAAGGAAGACTAATGATGATTATAAAGAGATTAGATAATGATTAGAAATGTGATTTGTAGGAGAAAGTTGGGGTAGGTGAGGTGATAATTATAAATTATAAAATAATGGATAAGTGGGATTGTTAGTAGGAGGATTAATTGATGTGGGATGAGGGGTAATATTAATAGGTGATATGAATAATGTGGGAAATGTTAGACTAGTGATAAAGAGGGGTTAGTATTTAAGACAGATTATGGATAAAATTAGTAGTGATGGAAGAGTGAATAAATTTGAATGTATACATTTTACCCTCTTTGAAAGGGAATTATGACTAGAAAAAGTAATGGTCTCTTAAAGAAGAAAGATGGTCAAAAATGAATGTTAATAAGTTAGGATGTGTGATGCCCCCTTGAGGGTATATGTGGGGAGGGATGAGATGGATGGACACTCAAAAGAGGAAATGAGGGGTGGGATGTGTGAATAGAAAAAATGGGTTAGTATGTTGTGTAGATGATGGATGGGAGAGGTGATGATGAGGATAATATTGATGTCAATAATGATCTATAAATTGATAATTCCCCAAGAAAAAACATATGCAAGGGAGAAAAAAATATGGTGTCATAATTTTAGACATTCCCAAATGGGAACAAATCATAAAAAAATGATGATAATATACCATAAGATTTATATGTATTCAAGGCAAGAACATATACCAGTGAGAGATAGGTTGATATTGTATGATTAGACATAGGTTTTAGATATATCCCAAGCAAATATGGATGTCAAAGAGAGATGCAATTTAAATAATACAATTGTTTAACAAGACTGATTAAATATTTGATGGGTGTAGCTCAAAGAATATGTCAAGTGATGATGAGAGCATGGGTGATAAATGATATGATCAAGTGACCAAGGGATGAAGGGGAAGAATTGGTTAGTATGACCGAGCTGCCATCAATAAATTTGAATTGACAAAGTGTTACCTACATAGTCTCAAAAGACTTTAGGGTGATGTATTTGTCCCTAAACACAAAGTTAGATGAGAAAAATAGTTGATGATAAGAGGAATGACAAAATGTGATATCAAAAGAATAGATGTCAAATAGATGAAATTGATGACACAATAGTATGTTGGATGTGATTGATAGTGATGGATGTGTGGTCATGTTTCCAATCCATGAGCTACAATGTGATTGATATTGGTGATGATATTGGCAAAGACATACACATGAGAGCAAAATATGATAAAGTTACAACACTATATCTACCCCAAATGAGGGAGGAATTTGTAAAATTTTAATGATAATGAGAGCCACAATATTTTAATGTATCCTAGGTAAGGACACATGCCTAGGAGAGTTGTGAGTATATGATTGGATGATTGATTAATTAGTGATTGATTGATATGGTAGTTCAAGGATTTGGTTGATGTAATAATTTATGATGAAGGGGTTGATAAGATGAACTAGAATGGATAGAAGAGTAGATGAACTTGATTGGATTGACATGAGTGTGAATGATTATGAAATATGAGATAATGAGGAGGATGGATAATCATATCAAATGATATGATTATGGGTAAGCTGACCTCAAACACCTCATGTGCCTGAGCGATGCCTAAAGTACATTAGGTTGTTGTAGTTCTCCAAAAAAGGTGATATATAATGACAGAAGACATGATATATGAGGATGATTACCTAGGATACTAATCAAGATTGTTGAGGATGATGGATATTATCAAAAATGTTAAATTAGTTATTATTGTGATTATTAGATATGATTAGATGTAAGATAGATGATTGGACTTAGATAATTTATTTGATGATTTTATTGATAATTGATTTGGGATGTTGTTGATTAGACACATGATAGATGATCAAGAGAAATGATAGGGATATTGGATGTTATATGTTGAAATGATTAGATTAGATGATTTGATAGATGGTTGATTAGAGGATATAAATGTCTATTTTTTTAAAACATCCATCCATTAGTCATTATTGCAATAAGTATTTGATCATCATAGGCCAAACAATCCTTTTTAGTGTAACATTAGTTATTATACACCATGATGTTTACGACCATGATGATGTTTTGCCAAAGTGCATGTTAGATAGATGTAAAATACATAAAGATAAAAAATAAAGTTTGTACAAGTAACATGTGGCATAAGGCACCATTGATATAAATAATCAAGATGACATGTTTGACATATGATATTGTACAAAGATGATAAAATGAAAAAAGTGATAAGACAAAAAAGATGTACAAATATATTTTTAAAATGCCTAAAAATACACTAAAATGAATAAATGTAGATAAGCAGATGAACATAGATGATTAGATAAGAATATATACATGAAACAAGTCAAATATCACACAAGTATCTGCATGTAAATTATGTGATCAATGTCTTATCTCATGTCCTTATGGAAGCTTATAGGAGGAGGGGTCAGGTGATCATTTAAATTGATAATGATATGAGTCGTGAGGGTAAATATGAGAAATTATTGAAATGATTCATTGGATAAGGATTGATAAGCTTGATTCAATAATTTTTTTGATTTTAAATGCAATGGGTAACAAGATTTGGACAAGGTATTCTTGAGAAAATTTAAATTTGGAACGTGAGTTAATTGTTAGATGGGGTAGGGTAAAAAAGGCAATCCTAAATTTGACTACTTTTGAATTGGATAGGGAGCTAAGACAAAATCATGATTTGATGGGTGCTAGGTTTTAAACTAGTAGAGATGTAATTTGACTAGGTTTGACTAGGTCATGGTTGATCCTAATCAAGGTTAATTTGACAAGACTAACTCAAATAATATATTATATTGGATTTACTCAAGTTTAGATGGTTGAAAATGATAAGGTTGATAGTGTCATTAGATCGTAAGGTTGACTTATGCAAAAAGTGTGATGATGATTTGACCATTGAGAAAGCTTATTGGACTATGATGAGTGATAGGAAATGACTTGGATTTGAAATGAGACATTAATGACAAAGTGATGGTTATGATGTAAATTTGGACTAGGATATGGATTTTGGATAAGGATAGGGATGATTTAGGACATAAGACAAGATGATTAATATGTTTTAGATTTTATGTATTTTATGATTTTTTTGGATTTTTGGGCTATTTTGATTTTTAAGATCTTTTGGAATATGTATGTATAAAAGGCTATTTTAGAAAAGGGAACCCTGAGCCTAGAAACTAGGATGAGGAATAATGGTGGATGTATTAATGAAATGATTATGGATGATGGATAAATGGGATGAGGGATAATGAGGAATGGTATAGGGATCTCTTAGGACCATGTACTGTGGGAACCATATGTTTAATTGGCTAAGTGATACTTGGATGTTATGCCAAGATGTTATCAAAACAAGTCTAAAGACACCTTCCACTCCTTTATGAAGGTCAAGATGGGAAGAAAGGTTGGACATAATATGATGAAAAATATGAATTATAAGGATGGCACATGATGCTCAAGACATGTAGGGGTGGTGGGAGGATGGATATGATATATGAAGATGATTAGAAGTTTGAGGAATGTGATGCAGATGGGTTTGAAGTGTATTTTAAGATAAGACTATAGGGATGAATTTGAATTTTACACAAGTGTTAAGATGCATGTATATAATGAATTATTTTACCATGATGCCAAAACACTCATTTTAACCATTAGATGAATTATTTAATTTTTTTTCATTTTTTTTATTTTTTTGATGGCATCTAAATTTATTTGAGATGTGGGAGATACAGTGATGTTGAAACTTTCTTGATCTTCAACCATCATTAGATCTCTATAGCTATGTTTCTAGGATCATACTATCGATGTGAGTTTCATTGATGCCATGGTGATCTTAGTTGACTCTTGATTTTAATTCCTATAAGCATCTCAACCAGGCGTCTCCATAGTCCTTATAAGAGAAAATACTACCCAAGATGGTGATGTATGGTATGGATTAGATTAATACTTAGATTTGATGGTGGTGTATAGGACATGGAGGCATGATGGATGAATGAGGATTGGGATGAGTAGTCACACACATCATTAGAGATGCTAGGAATGTTTTTTTACCTTGTATGGCATTTGACAAGACATATTAAGGGATCCAAGACATTTTAACTTCTTTTTTATTTGATCTGAATATTGAAAGGATTGTTGGCCACAATGATATTACTTTTGATGATGACTTGTTAATTTTCTAATTTTTGACATTGGCTGCCCCTAGTGTATTAAATAATGTTTCACAAGAGGAAATTGTATTTTGAATTTGACAATGATTATTTTGAATTTTATGGCCCCCTAGAGCCTCAAATAAGTTTTTACTAAGGGAATATGCTTTTTGAATTAACTTTTTCCATGATGGACTTTGACTTAGTTGATGTTTTGACTTATTTTGATTTATATCTAGATCAAAATTGACTTTAAGTTTATAATTGATTATAATATTGGATCCTTATATATTTGACACATGACATGTTAATTTAGGAGGACTCCAATGATGCATGCTTGTAGTTACTTCTAGTGAGGGTTATGATTAAATGAGTGTCAATGGGAAGAAAATATCAGTGATAAAAGATAGTGAAGGGGATGGATTAGTAAGGTCAATGAGTGGAAAGTTTGAAACATGCAAAACATAGAGATTACTAGGATACCCAATATTAATTTGAAATAAAACCTCCTCAAGATTCATAAAAGGATCACTAAGGTCATTGCATCAATATGTAAGATAAGCATACTATGTGGTGTTAACTCCATTATGATAATTATCATCTGAGATTTCATATTAAAGTCCTATAGTTGTTGTTATGACTTTATCTTCATAATATAATTCAAGAGGCATGCCTTACTACTAGTTGATATTGTTAAGAGAGGCATCCTCAAAGAATTTTGTGTTGGCATGATCTTTGACATCTATAAGGAATGATGATTCTGATGTTAAATTTGATATAGATTTAGATATTGATGACACTAATATTAGATGTGATGTTAACTATGATGTTGATGTAGACAATGTTGAGGATATATTTATACTGGTATATGATGTGTTAATTATAGCCATAAGGAGCACATGTTGGATAATATTTTTTGCAAGTATCCTCATTACTTTTTATTTAGTGATGGAGGCTTTAGGATGAAGTGAATTTTGTAAATGGGGAATATAACATGATGTATGGAAGATAGATGATTGTTGAATGATGGGTTTGGAAAAATAAGGGTTTGTTGTCATGGCCTCAGTTTGGAGGTGGAAGAGTTTGATCATGGCTAGGAAAGGAATCTTGGCATATCTCTTCTTTTTTACTCTTAGATGAAGATCCATTTGATTCAGTCTAGATTTTGATGTCACCATGATCAATGAGATCTTGGATGTAATTTTTGAAATTATGTCATAAATTAATATTATGCCCCTAGGTTCTATGGTATTAAAAATATTGGTCTTATCTATCCCAAGAGGTCTTAGGTTTTTTCAAATCAAAATTAATGGTATGTGGATAGATGATCATGTCTACAATGACTAGTTATAACATATGGCCTTTAATGATATAAGGAGAGGATTATATTATCTCTCTTTATAAAATTTATTGGACATGGAAGCATTAACCTCTAAATTAGATAATTATTTAGGGTATAATCATTCCATGATAAGTGGGTCTAGGGTATTTGACATAGCTTAGGGATGGGATGGTATTAGACTGGGTTGATAAGATAGAGTTACATTTGTTAGTATGACAAGGGATTTGTGATTGATTTATAGATGGAAGGTTGACTATGAGGGGATAACACAGGGACTAGAAATAGACTGACATTAATGGGGAAGGACTGAAGAATCTTTTTTATGAGGTAGGATAATTTTTATTAGGTTAAAGTATCCAAGAAGTTGGGTACCCATTTCTAGGAGCCACAAAAGGACTACCTCCTTATTGGCAAATATGTATTTCTCAAATAAAGTGACATCCAAATATATTTTGGGGTCCATGGATTAAGATGGGAGAAATGACTAACATGATTATGGTTTGTTTAGATCAAATTTGGATTCTTGGACTATTTGATGAAGACTTTGTTTAGATTGGTTTCAAGTTTGACTTGTTGATGTGAGATAGGATGTGATAAGCTTGAGCCAATCAAGTTAGGACATGAGATAGCTAAACATTTGATGATGAGACTTGATTTGATGTTTCAACAATGAGCTAAGATAAGTTATAGGATTTAACTAAGATGGGGGGATAAGATTTGACTAGCCAAAAAGATATGACTAGGTCATAAATGACCTTTGATGAAGTTGTCTTGACTTGATTTAGACTAGCAGAAGTGATTAAATGATGTGCTAAATTTGGGATTGTATTACTTGGTTGATGAGATTATACTAAGTAAATGATAAGATTTGATGATATGATTGAAAATTGATTAATTTTGGAAGCAAGAAAGCTTATGATGGTGATTATGACATGTGAAAATGACATGTTTCCAACATGGACCAAGGTGATATCTACAAACTTAGTGGGATTCAAAAAGATTAGTAAGTATGGTATGGATAATTCTAGACTATAGATGATGTTTTTTAATGACATATTGATAGAGTTGGAATTTGACCTATTGGGGTTAGATTAAATATGTTAGTTGATGTGTAATTAGACTAAATGATGCAAAGGATGTTAAAACTAGGGGATGCTAGGTGGATTAGATTTTTGGACTAAAATTGAGGTGAACTTATGACTTGTTTGGGATGATGGATGGAATTTGTAGGCCTAGGGATGTTAGGTGGAGTGATGTTTTGGATAGGTTAGTGATAGATGAATCTTACCTTTGATGATGATTGGTTTGATGTGATAGATGTTTAGGGTTAATATGGGGCATGAATTGAGTAAAGAGTCTATAATATTAGATCATATATAGTTGAACCTATAATCTTGAATTTTGAATTATCATTCCCAAAAAGTTATAGGTTCAACCACATATAAAAGAAAAGATTTTTGAATTCCCTGACATCATGGATAAGCCCAAGCTTCAAGAATTTTTAGGAATGCTTAATTATCTTAACAATTTTTATCAAGATGTAGGGGAAGATAGATTCATTATACAAGATTTATTGAAGGAAAAGAATATTTTTAGATGGAATTCTAAACATACTCAGGCTATTCATAAAATCAAGACCAAGGTATAGAATTTGCCTGATTGTATATTCCCAATTCTGAAAAGTTCATTATATATACATATAATTATTATCATGTTTGGGGTGGTATATTAGTTTGTATCGATAAATATCAAGAGTATGTTTGTCATTTTTTGAGTGGTGTGTTTAGTGAATATCTTTTAAAATGGATTTATTTAGATAAAGAAATCTATGCTATTAAAAAATGCCTTGAGAAGTTTGCTTTGAAAATAATGCATCTACCTCACTTTATCATCAGAATAGATTGTACAAGGTTTCTAAATTTTAAAGAAAAGGATCACAGTAGAAATATGGTAGAGGAAAATACATTAGATGGAAAGATTATTTTAATCAATTTAATTATACTGCAGAACATATCCAGGGTAAAAATAATGTGGTTGCCGACTGGTTAAGTCAACAACATCTTATTTATATGATGCAACAACCTGACCCAAGATTTAATCTAACAAGGATATTCAATAAAATATTTTCTAAAATTAATGTGATTCTATAGGGTGAAATTCTACAAAATGGTTTAAATGAGGCCTATCTCAGAAGGTCTAGAGTAGCCTCCATGATACTCCAAAGTACAAGAGTCACAGACATTTTTGTAGATAGAAATCATGGACAATTTTTATTCATTGATTAAATAATAATGTTCAATTAATCCATTTGTGTGATCTAGTTAGAAGACCTAATCATAACTAGGCTATCAAGATTGGTCATATCCCAAGATAATAATTGGGCATATGCTTTTATTTGAGACTTAAGACCCACTATGATAAATCTAGAAGACACTTTAGATGAAGAAATGATTGTTCATATAATCATCAGAAGACACCTAGCATGTGAATCTTACTTTTTTGTATAGACTATCCATTCAGTACTAGACAATGGTCCCCAATGGACTATCTGTCAAACTTTCTAGTACAGATGTTATTTATGTCTAATCTCTATTGGCGACTTAGTGATTAAAGCAGAAGTAGCATTGGACCCACAACCATTTATAGAGGAAACTTCTATCAATTAAAATGCATCTTTTAGAATTTGATGATAAGGAAGAATATAAAATTTTAAAGGATAAAACAATGATAAGATAGACACAACCCAAGCAAAGATTTCAGGTAGGACCTCTCTCTTGTTATAAATTAAGGGTGTGTGTTTAGTATTAGGCATCATAAATTATTTAGTAAGGCTATTGAGTCTTGTAAGGTGTACGCTCTTTGCTTGCTAATCAAGACCCTATGAATCAAAATCCTTAAAAATTAATATTGTAATCTTTATTTGTAAATCTTAAAGTTTGAAGTAATATTGAAGCTGTAGCCATTCGGCCCTTACCTACTATCATGGGTTTTCTGTAAGGAGCTGCCATCTACTGACGAGATAAAAAAAGATTGGCTACTCTTTAATATTGGATCTAGTATGATTAGTTTAGAAAGTAATAGGGCATGGATCCCCAAGTTTTAACTAAGTTAGACAAGATGATGTTGATTTTGTTGATGATAGGTGTTGGATTCAAATCGATAAAATGATAGGTGCTATTAAAAGATGATTAGTGATATCAAAAGGATGATGGGTGCCAAAATTGGTATAATGATAGGTTCTATAAAAATGATGATGGGTACCAAATTAAAAATAGTGGAATGATGAGATATAATATGATGGGTGTTAGGTTCAAACTAATAGAGTGATGGGTCCAGACCAAATTTGACTAATGGAGGCTATCCCTAATCAAGGTTAATTTTGATAAGGATTAGTTCAAGATGATGGTGTAAAAATGTTTTATCAAGGTAGACAAGAGGGACAAATATGTGTTTGACTAATGGACAAGGGTGACTATGAGGTAGATGGGCTATGATTATGTCAAGGGGAATGACTAAGTATTTGGAAGGTTTGACTAAGAAGGGAATGAATTGATGTTTAGAAAGGCTTAGACAAGGATCTACGGTGATTATTTAAGTGAAATTTTATATGGTGAAGGATGAGAGGTTTGATAAGATGATGGGTAGTATGGTTTTTACTAGGACAAGATGAGATGATGATTAAGGTAAGCTTAAACAAGAGGATATGTGATAGGGTTGGACTAAGATGAGATGATGATTAAGAAAAGATTAGCCAAGATGATGTGTGATATGGTTAGACTAGGATGAGATGGGATGATTATGGTTTGACCAAGGTGAGATATGACAAGATGATGAAGCATGATAAGGTTAAGACTAGGACAGGATGAGATGATTAAAGAAATATTAGATAAGAGGACGTGTGATCATTTTTGGACTAGCATAAGATAAGATGAAGATTAAAAAATGAATATATAAAATGGAAGGTAAAGCCTTTAATTTTATAAAAATAAGATAATAGATAAAATTTTGGACTATAGATCAGAAAACCATGGTAGAAAATGTCACATGTAGTTAATGCAATGTTATAGTTGCATAGTTAGATATCATAATTTTGAAATCATAGGTTTGAACTTACATAATAACTCATATATAGAAATTAAGTCACAATTAGTGTGAAAAATGTCATGCCTACTCAATTTGTTGTTGTGGTTCTATAGTCATGGGTTTGGACTTGCATAAATAAATCATTGACATGAACAAAGTCTTGGCTAATGTAAATAATGTTGCACCTATGTAATTTGATGTCATATTCTAAAGCTATGGGCTTGAACCTACATAAATAACCCATAGATAAAAATGAAGTCTAGTTATAGTTAAAAATATCATGGGTGATATAAATAAAATGGTGGAATTATAGAAGCAATATCACTTAATGTAGATAGATGGTTAGGCTGACTGTCATGATTCTTATCAGTGATCAAAATGATATCATGACTATTAATCATAAAATAATGTTTTTAGAATATGAAGTCATAGTTACATAGAGTGATACCACAATTTCAACCTTGAATTAAAAATTATGATATTTTTTGGAGATTGGCCTCAAATATGTTCTCTAATTAGTTCTATAAGCTCAAAAACAACTCAAGAACACAAAATTAAAGGAGGGATCCCACTATGGTCACCATTTATGTATTAGGTAAAATTTGGAATCAAGATTCAAATACAAAATGCCAATTCTAGCATGCCAAATTACTAAAAATATATCCAAATTCCAACTAAATATTCATGATTGGGAAAGTTAGGCAAAGTTAATGTAAATGAAAATTGAAATAAAATAACTATACCTCAATCTTGTAATTAATTTTACCTCCAAATGTAAATGATGTACCCTAATTTGATAATTTGATTACATTTGATAACTTGAATGTTGGATTCTCTTGTGACTTAAAACTTGGACAATATGTTTGCCATGGATAATATGGGTGATTGTTGATGTAGGAGCATCACTACCTCCTATGTAAATACTAGCCTAGTTTCATGTTTTGGAGTTGTTATGGTCCTAGGGGTCTTTAGGAAATATTTTGATGTGTTTTTCAAATATATTAATGCTGTAAAAGGTCAAAATGTGATGACCTTGTTCCATTATAGGTTTCAATAATAATTATTGTTGGTTTAGGTAGTTTAGGAACTTTCCTCAATGAACCAAAGAGGAAGTTACAAGAATTAGTTATGGAATTTTGAGTCTTGAAAAATAGTTTTTTGCTGGTGAGAAAGGTCATTAGTCATAGAAGATAGAAAATTTTATGGGGTTGGAATTTTAAGGGAGAATTAAAATAAAAACCCCAATAAATGTATAAATAATTCTATGTTCTATATAAAAAAAAGTTGTAGACCCTGCATTTATTATATGAGTAATGATTTGGATGTTGCAAATAAAGCATGAGAGGAGTAGTATAATAAAAGCATGTTTTGGTGATCATTATGATAGTGTTGGTAAGCTATTCCCATTGTATTTGTTAAGGTGTTTATATTATATAAAGTGGATTTCATATATATGAATGAATAACTACAGATAGGTATGTTCTCTATGTGTCCTATGGCAAAGTAATTGTGTTTTTTATTTAGATAGAGAAGTGGATTGGCAAGATTGAAAGAACATTTGAATGCATAAGATTTGGATAATGAATTTAGAAATTTTATGGAAGTATTTTTTTGAGATTTTATATTATTTGGAATATTTTATAGACTGGCCATTTTTAGACCCTATTGTAGGTTGTCAAAAGGTACAAAACTTATTTAAGGGATTATAGCTGTGAGCGCTAATTGTATGTTCTTTGTTGATAAAGAATGATTGTGTAATTACCTTCTAAAATGTTAGGAAGAAAATGGATGTTGAAGATGTTTAAAAGAGAACACTTAGTTAAAAAACTCTATATTAATCTTTGACTGCATATACAGTCATGAATAGAGTAGAGAGTGAGTTTATGACAAAGTGTCAATATGTGAGGATATTAATTCTATAGGTGAATGGGAGTTGCGCTAGGTGGAAAACCCTATTGATAATTCTAAATCTAGCAAAGAATATTTAGAAAGGATTGCATGACTATATAAGGGATAAAGGCGAGGTTGGAATCTTTTTATTATCATTGTGAACACATTAATAAGTCTATTGAATTAGTTTCACACTAATATAATCTTTTTTATTGGCATCGAGAAGGGTGATTATGTGAAAATATTATAGAAATAAGAATGCATAAATGATTACACCTATTATATATGTCGCTTTATGTGTTTGGTGCTAACAAGACTACCCAAGATAGTTAATGAGAAAAAAGTGAATGTAAGGTTAGTAACACATGCATGTATGTGATGTGAATGATTTACTCTCGGTGCTCACTCAACTTTTGGACTTGCGTTAAATTATTCTCAATGCCAAGTGGAAAGAAAACTAGTAATAAAACTATATGTGAACTTTATGTTAGTATAGAATTGAATAATACATGAGATAATGGATAAAGGAGACCTAATTCTAATGAATCATATTTTAAAGATGTGTATGAAGGTCAAATAGGTTTTTAGAAAGAAACATAGAATAGAGGCAAATAATGAGAAACCATCGATTAGGAAAAGTGTAGGAGAGTAGTTTAGATTTTTAAACTCTTTCATAGTGCCACAAGGGACACTAAATCATTTAGAAAGAAGTTTTGAATAGTCTCAGATCATGAGCATTTTAAAGGATTTTAGAAGTTTAAGAGAAAGGAACCCTATGCCAAGGAGTGGTCCATAGGATTTTGTGTGCCTAATAGGGGGAGAGATAAGATTTGCCTAAGTAGAGTACAAGTTAAGGAATCATATATGAGTAGAGTAGACATGAACCAAATTTAATCCAAGTTTGTATATCTGTAAATCAAGAGAAGGTTAGTTGATTCTAAGAATATAGTGGAGAGAACATAATGAAAGGTATGGATTGAGTATGATAAAAAAAAATACAATGAATGTTATACAGAGGTGAGAAGTTTTTAGGGTACCAAGTCAGAAACAAAGAATTGAAAAACAAATAATCCAAGAACAAACAAGACAAAGTAAAGTGAAAACTTGAAAAGATTCAGTAGGGGTAAGAGGTAAAGTTGTATGACATTCTTATTTTCATTATTGTTGACTACTTATATGAAACCCTTTACAAAATTTGGGTATTAGAGTGGGAAGATTTTGTGGCTAGGTATATTTTAAATTTGTAATATTATTTATTTCATATGCAAGAAGATTTTATTGGGTATATGTTGAATGTTGTTTTGAGAAAATGCTATTATGAAGAAGATAATGAAGGATGCAAGAAATAATGAGGAGGATGTAGGTATGTGAGAGGCAGTAATAAGTTCAAAAAAAGAAAATAAATATAGGTGTGGCATAAACCTTAGCCAAGAAGGCTTAAAAAAGAGAAGAGTTGTTGAGAAGCTCAAGGAAAGAAGTTCGTAGGTGAGTTTGAGAGAGTCCTATAGGTAGGAAAAGAGAAGATAAGAGTCCCATGTGAGGACAAGGAAGAGACTCCAAGAGAGAGAAACAAGTGATAGACTAAATGAATGGTCAAGAGGATAAGATGGAAGACTTGTCAATAAAATAAGAAATAATCAGAATGATGAAAGGCTTGATATATGAAAAATGCCACAAGAAGAAGATGGAAGCAAAACAAAGATAGTTAGAGAGAGAGAAAGAGATAGCAAAAATGAAAGAGGTAATGGCAAGGCTAGATAAGATCTTGGAAGAGTTAAGACCAGGATTCTAAGTGTGCATAGAGAAGAAAGTTAGATGGCCTCTCAAGTAGTTGATTGAGAAGAAGAGGAGACAAAAGATGAAGCAGTTAGCAAGGTAGCCTAGAGAAAGATGTAAGGAGGCAAATAGTCCTTACAAGATTATAAATAATGGGTTTTTTTAGTGTTTACATACAGGTGAAGATAAATGGAAGCATGAGCAACATGCCAGTGAAGAAGAAATTGATTTGGAAGCAATGTATAGGGACACAAACATGTGTTATCTAGAAGGAGGTGAGCCATTAGATGAAGATGAGGGAGAAAGAGAATTTTTAGTAGTACCATGCCTCATGATAGGCAATAATGAGGAATATTTTAGCCAATAAAGAATGGAGGAGAACCAAAAGGTACAAAGTATTCAATTTAAAGTTAATTTTGATGAATATTCTAATTTGAACATTGAGGAGGATGAATTGTATGCAAGTACATAAATGCTAATGAAAGTGTTGGTAGAAGGAAAAGAAGGTACAATAGCATATGATGAAGTCTTTGACATATGTGAAAGTGTATAAGTAGAGAAGGAAGAGGAAGTACAATTTGAAGTGCTTGAAAGGATTAAGTTGCAATAGGGTGAGGTGCTTTATTTGGCACCAATGGAAAGCAAAGATGATGAGGTTGAGTGTACAGTAGAAGAAGAGAAGATATGGTAGAATATAATAGAATAAATAGATGATTTGAGTCTCATAGGAGAAAAGAAGTGCATCATGGTAGTTGAGTTATAATTAAGAGCAATTATGAGTCAAGGTGAAGAAGAAGAGTTGGCAGCCAAAGACCAAGCATTTGAAGAGGAATAAGATGAACTCCAATAGAGTAAGTAGGAGGTGATTTTAATTAACATGTTTACTTCATGTGTAGATCATTTTAGGAAAGAGAATGAATGAAATTTTCCAAATATTGAGAAGATGAAAAACTAGAGGAAAAACAAGAGGAATGAGAGAAAGAAGAAGAAAGGAGGAGCCATCTTGAGTGAGCATTACAAAGGCCTAGGTATTTCAAATCATCTTGGGACCTAGGTAGATGTGAACTTGGAAAAGGATATTGCAAAGGACTTCAAAGATAAACATCAATTATCACTTTCATGGGAATTTTTTTTTGCTCCTCGATAGTATGATGCAGGAGCATCACTACCTCCTATGTAAATACTAGCCTAGTTTCATGTTTTGGAGTTGTTATGGTCCTAGGGGTCTTAGGAAACATTTTGATGTGTTGTTCAAATATATTAATATTGTAAAAGGTTAAAATGTGATGAAATTATGTCATTATAGGTTTCAATAATAATTAGTGTTGGTTTAGGTAGTTTAGGAACTTTCCTCAATGAACCAAAGAGGAAGTTACAATAATTAGTTATGGAATTTTGAGTCTTGAAAAATGGTATGTTGCTAGTGAGAAAGGTCATTTAAGATTCATATAAGATAGAAAATTTTATGGGGTTGGATTTTTAAGGGAGAATGAAAATAAGAGCCCCAAGAAATGTATAAGAAATTATATATTTTGTATATTAAAATAGAGTTGCTAACCCTGCATTTGTTGTATGAGCAATGATTTAGATGTTGAAAATAAAGAATAAGAGGAGTATTATAATAAAATTATGTTTTGGTGATCATTATGATAGTGTTTTTAAGCTATTCCATTGTATTTGTTAAGGAATTGATATTATATAAAGTGTGTTTCATATATATGAATGAAGAACTCTAGACATGTGTGTTATCTATGTGTCTTATGGCAAAGTAATTGTGCTTTGTATTTACATAGAGAAGTGGATTGGCAAGATTGAAAGAGAGTTTGATTAAATCAGATTTGGATAATGAATTTAACAAGTTTTTAGAAGTATTTTTTTTATATTTTATATTATTTAGAATATTTTATAGACTGGCCATTTTTAGACCCTATTGTAGGTTGTCAAAAGTTACAGACCCTATTTAAGGGATTATAACTATGAGCACTAATTGTATGTTGTTTGTTGATAAATAATGAAGGTGCAATTATGTCCTAATGTGTTAGGAATAAATGGATATTGTAGACGTCTAAAAGAGAATGCTCAATTTAATAACTCTATATTAATCTTTGACTACATCTACAATCATGAATAGAGTAGAGAGTGAGCTTATGGCAAAGTGTCAATATGTGAGGATATTGATTCTATAGATAAATGGGAGTTATGCCAGGTGGAAAACCCTATTGAAAATTCTAAATCCAGTAGAGAATATTCAAAAAGGACTACATGACTATGTAAGGGATAAAGGTGAGGTTGAAATCCATTTATTATCATTGTGAACACATCAATAAGTCTATTGAATTTGTTTCACACTATTATATCCTTTTTATTAGCATCGAGGAGGGGTCAGTATGTGAAAAAATTATAGAAATAAGAATGCATAAATGATTATGCCTATTGTTTATGTGACTTTGTGTGTTCGATGCTAACAAGACTTCCTAAGACAGTTAATGAGATAAAAGTGAATGTAAGGTTAGTAATATATGCATGTATGTATTGTGAATGATTTACTCTTGGTGCTCACTCAAATTTTAGACTTGCATTAAGTTATTCTCAATGCCAAGTGGCAATAAAACTAGTAACATAACTGTATGTGAAATTTATATCAGTATAGAATTGAATAATAGGTGAGATAATGGAGAAAGGAGACCCAAATTGAATAAATAATAGTTAAAATATGTGTATCAAGGTCAAACGGTTTTTTAGAAACAAACGTAGAATAAAGGTAAAGAATGAGAAATCTTCAACGGAAAAAGTGTAGGAGAGTGGTTTAGATTTTTAAACTCTTTCACAGCACCATGAGGGACACTAAATCATTTTGAAATAAGTTTTGAATAGTCTTAGGTCATGAGCATTTTAAATTATTTTAGAAGTTTAAAAGAAATAAACCCTCTGTTGAGGAATGGTCCATAAGATTTTGTTTGCCTGATAGGGAGGACAAATAATATTTGTCTGAGTAGAATACAAGTTAAGGAATTATATATGAGTAAACATGAACCAAATTTAAGCCAAGTCTGTATAGCTGTAAATCAAGAGAAGGTTAGTTGATTCTAAGAATATAGTGTGTAAAAGCAAGCATATAGTGCAGAGAACATAATGAAAAGGTATAGACTGAGTATGATAAAAAAAAATACAATGAATGTTATATAGAGGTGAAAAGTTTGTAGGTTACCAAGTTAGAAATAAATAATTGGGAAATAAAGAATCCAAGAACAAACAAGACAAAGCAAAGTGAAAACTCAAAAATATTCAATAAGGGTAAGAGGTAAAGTTGTATGACATTCTTATTTTCATTATTGTTGACCACTTATATGAAACCCTCTGCATCACTTGCTTAGAAAAATTTAGCATGGATTTTACCTTAAAATCTCTTCTTGGTTTATGCATGGGGGTGTGCATGCTTTTATATATGAATGGAACTAATTTTCAAGGAATTTAAAAATCCATGGAGGATTATATAAGGGGAAGAGTGTGGAGGATTATAGAGTGTATAAGACTCTATAATCTATTAAGGAGGACTAATTATGATTATAAAGATATTAGATAATGATTATAAATATGATTTGTAGGAGAAAGTGGGGGTAGATGAGATGACAATTCAAAATTAGAAAATAATGGATAAGTGAGATTAGTGATAGGTGGGTTTGTTAGTAGGAGAATTACTTGATATGGGATGAAGAGTAAGGTTAATAGGTGATATGAAGAATGTCAAAAATGTTAGACTAGTGACTATGAGGGTTAGTATTTAGGATGAATTATGGATAAAATTAATAATAATGAAGGAACGAATAAATTTATATTTATATAATAAATATAGATAATTAATATTGATATAAAAAATTACTAAAATTTAATGAAGGAAATAAAAATAAAATAATATTGGATTGGTTGATATAGTCAAAAAAATTTGATAAATTGAACTATATCGGGTTAGCCAATGCAGTTGGTAGGAGACAAAAAACTATATCTATTTGGTTAATATAGTCAGAAGGTATGTGTTACATCTTTATTTCCTTGTTAAGCTAACTCACTCAATTATCCATGTATTTTCTATAGTTGATAACTTGATTTGGTTATTTTTAACTAAGATTTGAGATATATATTGTTATGGGAAAGTTGGATATTGTTTAGATTGCATGATAGCATTATTATGAGTTAGTTGTAGTGTATATCATTATGTCATGATCATGTTGATTTGTTATTTTAGCTATATTTTAGGGTGTATATATGTCATGATGTAATGGACTAACTACCTCTTTGTCATGAGTTGGACATAGGAAAGATTCATCCCTCAGAGTCTGATAGATAGAGAGCATCATTAGAGAGGGTGATGTAGATGGAGATGTTTGAGGTTGAAAAATAAAAGGGATAGAACCCTACACACATGACATAAGTAATTCATGTTAGATACATCATGGAATGGCTAGCATAGTGTGTTTTGATGTTTGCATTTAAATAGTCATTTTCACATGGTTTTATAGCTTAGATAATGATGATGTGGAATTAATCTTATGTTTTTATGTTTATGTCATGTGCTCATGACTGTTAATGTTTTCATAAAAGTTAATTTACATAAACTTGTATGTAGACTAACCGATGAACTAAATCTAGATGTTGTTTGGAATGTCTAGTTGATTTCTTAAATAGAAAATTGAGTGTATTAACAAATTTAGCGGGATAATTATTGTTAAATCATTATGATTTAAAAGGTTTTGAAAGATAAAATTAATATATTTAATTAATTCCATTTGGAAAATATGAAATAAAACTAAATAAAAATAAATAAAATAAATCAAGGATTCTTACGTGTGTATCAAGGCAAGTTGTATAAAAATATAATTAAGACAAGACAAGTTTTAATTAAATCTCATGATTGATGAAAAAGGGAGATAAAGAAAATAAAGAAATAAAATAATGGAAAGTTATTATTTTTAGAATAAAACAAAAAAACTATGCCCTTTTCTCTTAAAAAGAGAATAAGGAAAAAAGATAAAGAGAGGGAGGGTAGACCAGAGGGAAAAAAAAATAGAGCATAGTAGATAGGAGTATAGAAGAGAATAAAGATTGGAGAAGATAAGGAAGTAAAAGAAAAGGATCAATGAAACATTGTTATCAGATAGGTTTTGCATTTTAATTTTGGGTATTTATATGATCTATACAAATAAATATATATGTATATGATTAAATTTATAAATACATAAATACTTATTAAATTAAATACATGTATATGGAAAGAGGTTGAATTTTTGAGTGTGTGTATTAAGTCGAGTGTATGTACAACAAGTCAACTAAGGATATTGTTGGCCATGTTGGCCCACATGCCAAGTTACTACCCAATTTGAATAAGCTAAACGAGGTATATTATTGAGTGGATCAAGGGTTTAGAGACATGATCAACATTATAGCTGATGGGGATCTAGGCAGGTGTTCATGATGCTTTAATGGTTACAAGAACAAGTCCAACTTTGCCTATTTACACTATTTCAATTTTTGCCTAAGTTTATACTTAGGAATTTTTTCACTTTTGACCAAGTATGGCATTTGGATTTCCTTTGGAGGAAGAGTTCCACCACAAATCCCATAACAAAAGTATAGGGGTTAAGTATTTTAGAAATTGTTTCACCTATTTTTTGGATAAGTGTTCTTTCTTTCAAGAAAATTATTCCACAACAATTATCTTGAAGGCACATTTCTTCCATGGGAAAAGTGTTTTAAAGCAAAAAAGTGCTAAGTATTAGAATTATTTTGGGAGTTTTATTTCCACCTTTTGTTCAAGTATCAGGAATTATTTTAGATAATTTATCTGAATCGATTTCCCCAAAAAGTCATTTCTTCAAAGAGGTCCTCTTCATTTTTTCCAAAAGGTCCTTTTGGCAGCAAGTGTCCCAACAGTTTCCCCAAAGGGTACTTTTATTGTGAAAATTATCCATTCAAAAGTTCCAAATGATATCTTGAACGAAAAGTGATCCTATTCAAAGGTTCTAAAGGGCACTTTTATGGCAAAGTGCCCTTCCCAAAATATCAAAAGTAGTGTTTCCACAAGATAAGTCTACATCAAGGTTGACCAAATATAATTTATGAAGGATGATTTTTAAAAGCTATGAAGGACACTTTTCAAACACACGAGCCTAAATTTGATGGTCTCTAAGACATCAAATAAAATTCACAAATACGTCAAGTATAATGACAAAGCAAATAAAATAAATTTGAGCTTAAGATTAATGGTCACATGAATGTCATTTGACGAGAGCGAGGATGCCAATTTTAAGCTCGCAAACTAGTTATTGGCTTTTAATAATGGGTCCCAGTAAGATTAATGATATGTGCTCAAATGTACATCTCAATCTAATGACATGCGATGAGTCAAATAGTTAGGAATCACATGGGACTGACAAGTGTCATGTTTTTAAAGGGTTGAAACTAAAAACCAATGTAGGGATGTCAAGTGGCATGATTTCATGAGCTCGTAGATAGATCTAATGGCATGTGGAGGTCAAATGGTTAGAAAATCTCAAAGGTGAATGTGTGTATGATAAGTGTCAAAGATGCATTCAATAACAAGAATATTGATAGCTCATAGGCATCTATGCATATGTAGATCAATAGAGTGAGTTGGTCAATGAGTCAAGGATTTGGTTCAAGCATCGACAACCAATGAAAATCAAGGTTGATATAAAAAGAGAGCCCAAGTGACTTAGGTAGAGGTCGAAGAGATGATTTTCAACTAAGGAAAGAAAGCATAATGGATCTGAGATTGAGTACATTTTAGTTAGGGATAAGAATAGATATTTTGGAATCAAATGGCACTATTGGGAGCTTGTGGAGGAAGACACGTAGAGCTTCAACATCTATCACCAAATCTAGATACATGGAAAGTTAGCTTTCTCCCCACTTGGGCATGTATCAACAAACCAATCATAAGTAGTTTCACATCAGGATAAATGAAAATGACTTGATCCTATCATTGTAGCCACCATGGAGTATCACAAAGAAGCTATTGTAATGATGCAACAAACTAGGGTGACTTGGATCAATCAAATGGTCTAAATGAGCATATTTGGAGAGGTAGTTATAAATTTTTTTCAAATGGATTTGAATTCATTTGATTCCATTTGAGTGCTAAAAATCCCTCTCTCTTGTTTTCATTTTGCTATAAATATAGCCTTCGATCTATTATTTTGCATCCCTCAAGCTGGTATAACGAGACTCTACTAGAATTATATTTGACACCTCTTAGAGTAATGAATAAAGCATTTTTTAGTCATTTTACTAATCTATATTTAGTGTTTTGTGTTTGTTTAATATGAAACTATGAATGTTATCTTCTTTTTGTATGTCCAAAATCAACCTAAGTTCTAGAAATCTTCTTTGTAGGTCATATAGTGTGTCTCAACATTGATCTCTCAAAGGCATAGTAGATATCTAAACTTAAGTGTCTTTAACCAGACCTTACTTTCATTTCTCCCTAATTTGAGTGCATAAAAAAAACCTCTATACAAAATACTTTTGCATAGCAAACATAGTGAACATTGCATTATTTTCATATTTCATTAGTGTGTTAAAGAGTTCAAGCTTATGAGTGGGTCTGATAAATTCTTTGTGCATCACTACATGTTAGAATACTTTCCATTTTATGCAATCTCTTAACTCTTTTCACCCCAACCAATATTAGATTTTAGAAGTAAAGGTCCAAATTCTAAAAATATGAGGAGCTAGCCTCATAAAAAATCCTAGAGGTTTGGTCTAGATATAGGTAACCCATAGCCTTAGACCATTCCCATGTTAGTCCAGGTTTGAAATTAGGACCTAAACATTCCCCCTTTTAGCTAGGGTGCAACCTAGAGTGCTAATAGGTATATTTAATGATTCTTGTAGATATCAATAATACATAACATACCTATATGATGATCTACATAAATCATCGATATTATATTAATGGTTTATACATTATTATAATATAACCCCATCAAATGCATGCAGACTAAAATATAATTAACCTATAATGATTTATAAATTAATTTTAGTGATTTATATAATACAATGACTTATTTATAAATATGCAGTGACTTGATTAGTAGTGATTATATTATGAAAAATGATGACTGTTTTGCCTTCATAAGGATTGATTTACATTCATACATATAGGAAGTGGTTAAACTCAGTGAGTTAGTGGGTAGCATAAATTAGGACATTCCTCTCCCGTAACTTCAAGTTATTAAAATCTATGCTCTCAATGCCTAGAATAATGCCATGGATAGCCTTGGTAAGGAATGAAGATAAAACCGCTTTCCTAATCCATGCATGATACTTTCCTTGATAAAAAATAGAGCATTCCAACCAATCATGTAGGCTTGAAGAGATTAGCCTAGTTGCCTAATGTAAATCTTACAACTCATATAAACTCTGTTAATTGAATTTATAACTAGCATTTATTATGTAATGAACTTAGTGAGGGAAGTGATCAGAGGTTGATTAGTATAAATCATGTATAAAATGAGTATCCGTATCTAGTTTTTATGTATCCATATGATTAAAAGGGACTAAATCATGTAATCTTAATCACGTATCCATGATTATGAAATTAGATCATGGAATAGATCACATACTAGTATATCATCATAATCTTATAACCTGTTATGATCCAAATACAAATTACATATACTCCATGTTTAATATATACTTTCCTTAGTATACCTTCATCCCCAATTTAACTACATATACAATAAATATGGGGATTTATATAGAGAAATAATTTTTACACGGATCTAATCCATTATGTATATGGTGTTTTAATGAATAATGTATAAACATTTGTGTTATTGCTTATGACTACATCAATATTTCCATGAATATTTTCACTACTTATGGGAATTTAAACAAGATATTCATAGTAAAACATGGATTATCACTACTAGATATTTACTTAGGAAAATTTCACTGATGTCTCAAATAATGTATCCCCAATGTTTATCCTAATACCATGGAATATTAGGATAGTGTTAGGATTACATTATACAAATAGATAAATTGAAATCAGATATATGTACTGGCATATAAAATATTTTAACTTATAAAATAAAGCATGGCATTCAATGAGAGTGATTTCTAATTTGTACAGAGATATATAATAAATGAATAACACCAAATAACTTAAATAGATCATACTATAACAATATTATATCGAAGGATTATACAATGAGCATACTATGATATTGTATACACTTCATATAAATTATGATATTGTTTAAAACCTCACATATAACATTGAACATATTATGGAAAATAGTCATTAACCCACAATGAGCATGCTATAGTCACATAAAAACTTCATATATTATATACATTTGGTACTATGTATACTTTAAAACTTGTTTAATGAGTTATTAAAATTGATGAGTCAGATCCTATTATCATCACTCCAAAATAGTTAATATATGATAACTAGTTCCTCATAACTAGATATCTATTTAGATTAATACTATATATGATATAATTATGGGGATTAATGTCTCATATATAATTGTTTTTATATAGTGTTGTCATGAGAATATATAATAAGGATCCCATTATTTAATGAAATAATTATGTGGTTAAATTGTATTTGATTAAATATTTGATCTAAACATAATCATGTTTGCATGCTCCAATATATTATGTGGATTAGATTTGTTTACTATCATGGTTAGTGATTTTTACATTCGTATAATTTTATGAGACTTAAATGTATCAAATAAGATTAATTTATATATTGCCAAAAACATATATGCAAAACCTGGTGTGAAAGACTATGTAGTCTTGAAAACTTGTGTATAGATTTATGTACACTTTGAGTATATTTGGATGAAATTATATTTAATTAGGGATAAATATAATGGAGTATTACATTATTGATTCCCTTATCTTATAAAAATCATCAACATATTTTGTGAACATGAAAGTATAATGATTGAGTTCTTGATTTATAATATAATTAACCATTGATATAGTATTTATATATCACATGTGTGTTATGGAAACATATTTATACATGGACTTGAGTAACCATATGAAAATATTATATATATAGGTATATTGGACCATATGCCTAAACTTACAATTAAATGGATGGTTAAAATGAGTCATAAGGTGTTAGAGGGACCAAAACTATACACATATGAAAATAATCTCCTATAAGAGTAATAAATTATTGAATAATGTTCATATGAGGTATAACTTGATTGTGAGTTATCTGACTCTCTAGAAAGGCTATGACTGACTTTTAGTTTATATATATTCATCATTGAATACTTTTGTGCAGTACATAATATGAGAGTGTTAATATATACAAGTATTTAGACCTATACAGCATATAATGGTGCATCGTGATATGTGCCTATAAGTTATAATAGTATGCAATTTAAACACAGGGTATATTTAGGTAATATAGACTCGTACTTGCTAGATTATTACTTATGATTATGGGTCATTTATTTCATGGAATTTTAAGATTGGTTATTTGTAGTTGTGTCATAAATAATGAACTAAGATATTATGGGATGTCATAGAGTACTACAGTATAAATGTATATTATACTCAATTGGTATAAACTATAATTATTATGTCTAAATACATTCATACATTTGATAGACTAAATTTATGCATGTTGGTTTTATGATAGTTATTAGGACCTTATTTATGCATGCATATTACCCTTGAGAGTATAACGAATGCTAAAATGAAATAATTTATGTTTGTGTGAACTAAGACTTTATTTATATATAGTTGCTTGAACAGAGGCTTATGTTTCCATTAATTTATACTACTTTATTTATGATTGGTGGTGATACTTAGTAGTTATGTTTAAAAACACTAGACTATGATAGTATGGGATATCATAAGGTGCATTATATTTGGAAACTACTTATAGTAATTAGAATTTGTAGTTAGATGTATATTATACATGGATGGTATAAGCTATAATCATTATTTCTATTATAGGAAAGATAATAATGTAAGATTCATTCATACGTTTGATGGAATAAATGTATATTATTTATTGTTCCTATGCTTAGAATGTTATGTGAAATGATTTCTAGTAGGTTGTAATCTGTATGAATCTATTAGTTATATTATGTTAACCAAATCTTGCATTGTTGATACTGAGTAAGTAGTGAGATGGACTTCACTAGCTCACTAGCTTCACAATGCCAGATGAAGGTAATCTAATCAAGTGGTGTGTATGAATTTTGAATGATCCTTAGATAATTATTATTATTGAAAACTTTGTAAAAATTAATGTTTCGTGAGACATTGTCATTTCATGATTATGATTTACATGTTTGTATGATATCTTACAATAAAATAGGCTTCTATGATACACTGCATGTTAGTTTTAGAAATCATACAAAACATGGGTACTAGCTTATCTATATGGATTCCCATGCCTTTATTATCTACTCATCCTTGAAATGAGGGCCATTATCTGATGGGATTATTGTATGATATCATTGGTCCATGGTTGGTTTGAAAATGTTTTTAGATGATGTTCTCCCTCCCCACAACAGTACTACTTTTGAGATGACACTTGAGATTGCCATAGATAGTAGAGTCTCAGGAACTATGCTCTTGGGAGCCAAGTATCTTAAATATATATACATTGTATTATATTATATTTATTATTGAAACATTATCATGACAACCTATAATTAATTATTTATTATACATGGAAAACAATGGATGTAGGTGTATATCAACCATGGCTAGCTAATTATAATTATATTTTATATTTATATTATGATGTGTTTCTTATAATTATAGTGATCAATAATGTATGATGTGTTATATTTCATTTACAGTTATCACACTTAGATTATTTTATATGATTACTGGTTAGATTCTCTTGGTATAATCTATTTAAGTAGATGTGTTTAAATTTAAAAAAAAACATGTATTTCTAGGTAGATCCTAGTGGGGATGTTACATGTGGTATTAGAGTTGTGGCTCAAACTCTAAGACCTAATGAGTCCATTAGCATTTTTATATCCTTCTCTTTATCAAAAAGGAAAATAGTGAAATGTGTGAGGTACATTAGGTGTATACCTTAGGAGCACTCATACCCTCTTATATTTGTTAAAGGGTTGGTTTATTGAGTGTCTCAATGGTGATGGTTGTAAATGATGTTTGGTAGAAGAGTGCATAACATATCTCATTAGTCATGAACAAGATATTCCTACAATATTTAGATCACTAAGATCAAACACATCGAGAGTCATTATATCCTTACTTGGGAATCAAGTCACCTTCACCATTTTTGTTTTGTGTTGTGAGTGTTTAAAAATCATGGGATTATTTTCACTTAAGTATATGTACTTTAGTTATGTATTATGTACATTAATCCTAGGGAAGTAAATCTTAAAGGACTATTTATGGATTGGCACCACCTAGTATGATGGCAATTTTCTTGTAGTAGAGTGTAGATGTCTTGGTTGAGAATTCCTATGTGTTAAGAATTTGTTCATGGATTGGAAACCCTATGTTTATGTGGATTAGGAATAAGTGTCATATCTCATAGTTATCATAGAGGTGATTTATCACTCCCTCACTTTCCTTTGACATCATTATAACCCTGAGTGGATTTATATTTTCATGATAATGAATAAGTGTTCTCTTAATCAAAAACTTGTTTCTAAAGTGTTGTTTTGACCATATTCCCTAGATTTCATAGGATAATTTGTTTTAATTCTTGTTGATATAGAAGTTTTAGAAATTAAATTGATTGATGCATCTATGTAGTTAGCATTTTCCTTCTAATTATGGAAGCAGATTATGATGCTATTACAAGTTTGGTAAGTAGATAGTGATTATGGTAACTAGGGTTGTGATGTTATCTTTATACCATGTGAGGGTATTTAAGAGTTTTGTTATTGAGATGTTAGTTATCTAATTTCCACTTGTGAATTTTTAGAGTCACTACTTTATCTAACTTGTGAACTTAGACTATGTAGAGTGGCGAACCTTGAATTTATAGTGGTTCTAGAGTAAGAATTATAAGTTGATTATAGTCATTATGATATTATATACCCTTTATTAGATTTATATTATTATTATCTTTCTTAAAAACATGTTTTTTTTATGAGACATGTATGTACCTTTTATTAGGAGTGAGTAAGGTATAGTATGTGCAGAACATCTTGTTAGTCTAAAAGGGTTGAGATAAACTTTAAACTTGTTGTGTTCTAGCCGAGCAAACATGGAGACATTGTCTTGTTTGTTACCTATATAAGGTTATAAGGATAGTGTGATACTTAAACTTTATATGTTATATTAATTTTAACATCATTTCCTTTTCACTATGAATATAACGTAATAGGTTAAGCTATGATATATGATACTAGTTTTGTTTGGCTAGTGGTGACTTAATACAATTATGGAATGCTTGTATGATTTTTATTATAATGTATGTTGGTACATCTAGATTTATTTAACATCTATTATTGATTTATAGGATTTGTTATTATTGAATTGTGATTCATTGAAACTTGTGCACATTTTGGAGATCATTAGGTCATGGGGACCTAAGGGAAGAGTGGTGAATTAGGAACATGAGTACAAATATATGGGAATGGATCCTATTTAGTCTCATATTAAATTTTTAGTTACTAATTTTGGATCTAAAAAAAAGAGCTTATCAAATATAGAATTTGACAGATGACCTTGTCCAATTTAGTTATATCACCATACACATGTATACTATGGAATGATTATTCCTTAATTTTATATACATTAGAAATGTAGTATTTATGTTCCTATTCATCATCATACTTGTTAGGAGCTATGTGGAGTAGCGGTAGTATTAACATGTTATACTTATCAAGAGCTACATGGAGTAATGATGGTATTAACTTATACACATCATTCTTACTAGGTTTCCTAAACACTTTTTTTTGGAATGAGAAAAGAACTCTAGGTTAGAGAGATGTGCTGAGGGGATAGAAGGTTTTATGTAACTCTCCTTGTACATTTGATTTTGGATTTTATGGTGATTTCATGTGCTTGTGGTTGAATCCTAAATTTAATAAGAATGTGGAACTTTCACCAAGATATGTGGGACCAATACGCTAAGAATAGTGTTACTTGGGAGGACTATGGTGAGTTCTACTAAAAATTTCCACATTTATTACTTGATTAGATACTATTATACTATATTATTTCTCTAATGAATAGTGTTTTAATTTATAACTTAGGTTTGAATAAGAGTCATCCAAGATGATGACTAGCTTTAGGGGGAAGGATGTTACATCCCAATTCCTTGCTAATATAGCTTAATCGATTATCCATGGATTTTTTATACATGATAAATTGATTTGGTTATTTTTAACTAAGATTTAAGATATATACTATTATGGGATAGTTGGATATTGCTTAGATTGGATGATGACATTGTAATGAGTTAGTTGTAGTGTATATTATTATGTCATGATCATGTTGAGTTGTTATTTTAGTTGTATTTTATGGTTTATATATGTCATGATGTAATAGACTAACTACTTGTTTATTGTGAGTTTTATGCAAGAGAGATTCATCCCTTCGAGCCTGATGGACGGAGAGCATCATTAGAGAGGGTGACATAGATGGATATGTTATAGGTTGACATATACAAGGGATAAAACCCTACACACACCACATAAGTAATTCATGTTAGATGCATCATGGAATGGATAACATAGTGTGTTTTGGTGTTTTTTACATTTAGAAAGTCATTTGCACATGGTTTGATATCTTAGATAATGATGATGTGGAATTAATCTTGTGTGTTTGTGTTTATGTCATGTGCTCATGATTGTTAATTTTTTTGGAAAGGTTAATTTGCATAATTTGTAAATAGAATAACCTATGAACTAAATCTAGATGTTGTTTGGAATGTCTAGTCGATTTCCTAAATAGAAGATCGAGTGCATTGACAAAATTAGTGGGCTAATTATTGTTAAATCATTATATAAATAATTATGCTTTAAAAGGTTTTGAAAAATAAAATTAATTGATTTAATTAATGTCATTTGAAAAATATAAAAAATATGAAATAAAAGTAAATAAAAATGAATAAAATAAATCAGGGATTCTTATTTCTGCACCAAGGCAAGTTGGATAAAAATATAAATAAGAAAAGGCAAGTTTTAATTAAATCTCATGATTTATGAGAGATGGAGATAAAACAAATAAAGAAATAAAATAATGGAAAGTTATTATTTTTAGAATAAAACAAAAAAAGCTACGCCCTTTTATCTTAACAAGAGAACAAGGAAAAAAAATAAAGAGAGGGAGGGTAGACCAGAGGGAAAAAAAGTAGTAGGGCATAATAGAGAGGACTACAAAAGAGAAGAAAGATTGGAGAAGACAAGAAAATAAAAGAAACGGATCAACAAAGCATTTTTATCAGGTAGGATTTGTATTTAAATTCTAGATATTTATATGATTTGTACAAATAAATATATATGTATCTGTTTGAATGTATAAATACATAAATACCTATTAAACCAAATACATGTATATGAAGAATCTCATAAAGAGGTTGAATTTTTGATTGTGTGTATTAAGCCAAGTGTATGTACAACAAGACAACTAAGGGCATATACAATTATTCTTATATATATTAACAATACATAACATGCCTATGTGACGATCTACATAAATCATCAATACTATATCAATGGTTTATACATTATTATAATATAACCCCATCAGATGTATGCAAACTAAAATGAAATTAACCTATAATGATTTATAAATTGATTGCAGTTATTTATATAATACAATGACTTATTTATAAACAAGTAGTGACTTGATTAACATTGATTATATTATGAACAAAGATGACTATTTTACCTTATAAGGACTGATTTACATTCATACATATAGGTAGTGGCTAAACTCAGTGAGTCAGCAGGTAGCATAAATTATTTTAGATCTTTTTCATCTATTGGAAAGTAAATTAGGATGTGCCTCTCTTGTGACTTTAAGTTATTTAAAGCTATTATCTCAATGCCTAGAATAATTCCACAAAAAGGCCTTTGAAAGGAATGAAGATAGAACCACTTTCCTAATTCATGCATGATACTTTCCTTGATAAAAAAATAGAGCATTCCAACCAATCATGTAGGCTTGAAGAGATGAGCCTAGTTGTCTAATGCAAATCTTACATCTCATATAAACTCTGTTAATTAACTTTATAACTAACATTTATTATGTAATGAACTTAGTGAGGGAAGTGATCAAAGGTTGATTAGTATAAATCATGTAGAAAATGAGTATCCATATCTATTTTTTATGTATCCATATGATTAAAAGGGACTAAATCATGTAATATTAATCATGTATCTATGATTATATAATTATATCATGAACTAGATCATGAACTAATATATCCTCATAATCTTATAACCTATTATGATATAAATACAAATTACATATACTCCATGTTTAATATATAGTTTCCTTAGTATACCTTCATCCCCAATTTAACTACATATACAATAAATATGGGGATTTATATATATAAATAATTTTTACATGGATCCAATCCATTCTATATATGGTGGTTTAATGAATATTGTATAAACATCTGCATTATTGGTTATTACATCAATATTTTCATGAATATTTTCACTACTTATGGGAATTTAAACATGAAATTTATAGTAAAAGATGGATTATCATTGCTAGATATTTACTTAAGCAATTTTCACTAATGCCCCAAATAACTTATCCTTGATGTTTATCCTACTACCATGGAATAATAGGATAGTGTTACCATTAAATTATACAAATAGATAGATTGAGATCAGATATATGTATTGACATATAAAATATTGTAACTTATATAATAAAGAATGGTATTCAATGAGAGTGAGTTCAATAAATGAATAATACCAAAGAGCTTAGATAGATTATACTATAACAAGCTTACCAAAGGATTATATAATGAGCATACTATGGTATTGTATACACTTTGTAAAAATTATGATATTATTTAAAAACTCACATATGACATCAAACATATCATGGAAATGAGTCATGCCATAAAAACTTTGTATATTATATACATCTAGTACTATGTATAGCTTAAAACTTGTTTAATGAGTTATTAAAATTGATGAGTCAAATCCTATTATAATCACTCTAGAATAGTTAATATTTGATAAATAATTACTCATAACTAGATATCCATCGAGATTAATAATTTACATGTTATAATTATGGGGATTAATGTTGTTTATAGAGTTGCCACTATATAGTACTATTATGAGAATATATAGTATCCCATTCTTTAATGAAATAAGTATGTGGTTAAACTGTACTTGATTAAGTATTTGATCTAAACATAATCAGGTTTATATACTCTAATATATTGTGTGGAGTAGATCTATTTACTTCCATGAGATAGTGATTTGTACATTTGTATAATTGGATGAGAAAGTGTATCAGATAAGAGTAATTTATATATTAACAAAAACTTATATGTGAAGCTTGTAGTATTGAAAACTTGTGTACAAAATTATGTACTCTTTGAGTATATCTAGATGAAATTTTATTTAGTTAGGGATAAAAATCATGGAGTACTAAATTATTCAATCCCTTATCTTATAAAAATCATCAATATATTTTGTGAATAGGAAATTATAACAATTGAGTTCTTGATTTATAAATATAATTGACCATTGATATAATATTTATATATCATCTATGTGTTATCGAAACATATTTATACATGGACTTAAGTAACCATATGAAAATATTGTATATATATGTGTATTGGGTTATATGACTAAACTTACATTTAAATGGCTGGTTAAAATGAGTCATAAGATGTCAGAGGGATCAAAACTATAACCATATGAAAATAGTCTCCTAGAAGAGGAATAAATTGTTGAATTATGTTCATACGAGGTATAACTTGGTTGTGAGTTACCTGAGTCTCTAAAAAGGCTATGATTGATTATTCATTTATATATATTTAGCATTGAATACTTATGTATGGTACATATTATAAGAGTGTTAATATGTACAAGTGTTTAGACATATATAGCATATAATGGTGCATCATGATGTGTGCCTATAAGTTATAGTAGTATGCAATTTAAGCATTAGGTATACTTGGGTGGTATAAACCCATACTTGATGGATTAATACTTATGATTATTAGTCATTTATTTCATGTAATAGTAATACTAGTTATTCGCAATTGTGTAGTTATGTTATAAACAATGAACTAAGATATTATGGGATGTCATAGAATACTACAGTATAAATATTTTTTATACTTGGGTGGTACAAACTATAATTGTTATGTCTAGATACATTAATACATTTGACAAACTAAATGTATGGGTGTTGGTTTTATGACAATTATTAGGACCTTATTTTTATGTGCATATAACCCTCAAGAGTATAACAAATGCTAGAATGAAATAATTTATGTTTATGTGAACTAAGGCTTTCTTTGTTATATCTAGTTTCTTGAATCGAAACTTATGTTTCCATTGATTTATATTACTTTATTATGACTAGTGGTGATACTTAGTAATTATGCTTTAAAATAATAGACTATGATAGTATGGGATATAATAGGGTGCATTATAATTAGAAACTAATTATAATAATTAAAATTTGTAGTTAGATGTATATTATACCTAGATGGTATAATCTATAGTCATTATTTATATTATGGGATAGATAATAATGTGAGATTCATTCATACATTTGATGGAATAAATGTATGATTTTTTATTTTATTTTGGTGCTTAGCATGTTATGTGAAATGACTATTAGTAGGTTGTAATCTGTATGAATCTCTTGGTTATATTATGTTAACTAGATCTAACATTGTTGATATTGAGTAAGTAGTGAGACAGACTTCACTATATCACTAGCATCACAATGCCAGATGAAGGTAATTCGATCAAGTGGTGTGTATGAATTTTGACCGATCCTTAGATCATTATTATTATCAAAAACTTTGGCCAAAGTAATGTTTAGTGAGATATAATCATTTTATGAGTATAATTTACATGTTTTTGTGGTATTTTGTAATAGAATTTTTTTTTATGATACACTACATGTTTAGTTTTAGAAATCATACAACACATGGGTACTAGTTTATCTCTCTAGATTTTCATGCCATCATTATCTAATCATCTATGAAAGAAGGGAAATTAACTAATGGAACTAGTGTGGGGGATCATTGGTTCATGGTTGCTATGAAAAAGTGCTTAGATTATGCTATCCCTCCCCATAATAGTACTACTTTTGAGATGACACTTGATATTACCACAAATACTAGACTCTGAAGAACTATGCTTTGGAGAGCCAAGTATCTTAAATATATATAAATTGTATTATATTGTGTTTATTATTGAAATATTATCATGATAATATTAATTACTTATTTATTATATATGGATAGCAGTGGCTGTAGTCATGTATCAGTCATGGCTAGTTAATTGTAATTATTTTCTATATTCATATTATGATGTGTTTCTTATGATTATAGATCATTAATGTATGATGTGGTATACTTAATTTACAATTACCAATGTAGAGTATTTTATATGATTACTAGTTATATTCTTGTGGTGTAGTGTATTTAAGTATATGTGTTTAAATTAAAAAATAAATCATGTATTTCAAGGTAGATCTCAGTGAGGATGTTATAGTAGGAAAAATATATTGAGATGGATGATATAGTTTGAAAAAAAAATTCACTAAAATGTATAATGATAGCGAATAAAATGTTAATAAACAATAGAAAAAATGTGAAAATGATCCAACTAGAGGTGGGATAAGATTCATGTGAGGTTCACCAGAATGTATGCACATGTTAGAATGACCTATAACTATTCTCTATTTCTCAATAGACTAAGACTTTAATAAGGTCATAATAATAGAGTATGATTATACTTGGACAATTAGATAAGGACCTAGAATAAATGTAGAGCTAATATAGGCTAATATATAGGTTATAAATCCCAAGACTTTGATATGCATTATAACTCTCACTAGGGCTCAATTATGGGTAAGTGATTGTATGGATGCAAGTAAAGTAAATTATGGGTAAGAGGTAAAAGTAAATTTAAATGATGGATAAGTGTTTTTAAAGAAGGAAATGGACAATGGTCAACCAAGTGGGGGTGTATTCAACCTAATGTGTGTTAAATCAAATTTTGGTACCCCTATTAAAAACTTGAAATTATCCAATCTCATATATGATGGCCCAAGTCATAACATTTAAAACTACTTGGTGGGCACAACTTGCCTGCATTTATTTAACAATTATTTCTTGTGTATATTCAATATGACACAATAATGCATTGATTGATTTCAAACATTGGTAGTAACCTTCAAAGTGAATCAAATATGGCATAACATTTGTGATCAAATTGTTATAAAAATATTTATATTCATAAAGGATTGAAAATGGTGTTTTCATAACTATCAAAAAAGTTCATATCAAGGAATAATATAGTTATAAGTCATTCACATTTGATTACATATAACCTTATCATAAATCTTCCTTTGCTAATGGTTTTTTTATAATTATGCAATTTCATGTGTCGATTATACACTTGATATTTAGAACAAATTTTGTAGTGAAAGTAAAGTTGGTGGTTTCATTAATGATATGGAATTGGCACGAACATTAGTATTTTAAGATCCACATTGATAATAAAGTTAGATTTATAGCTACTTTTAATAGTCATTTGATAAACTTGTAGGATGAGAGTTTGTTTGCTATATGCAATAACATTTTTTTAATATGATTTTGAAGGTTGGTATTAACCTATATTGACTAATACATGGGACATATTATATAAACTATATTTTTTAATATTATGGTTCAAATTTCATATTCAATCGTAGATTATGTGGTCACTAAAATATTTTTATAGGCTATGTCTTAATGTCCATGTGATCATTTTTGGGGTCTTCAACCCATGTTATATCAAAGGAATATAATTTAAAACATGAAATATAGAGTTGATTTAGATGTACAAGAAATATTGGCATTAAATATGTTTGTAAATTAGATTTGGATGGTAGTAAAAAAGAGATAGAAAAGAGTATAGTATTTGATTCACTAACTTCATTTAGTGCTTTTTGATGTATTGATGGACGTTGTTTATTTAGCACGCTATCTAAATGTTTATATTATCTAATAGTTTAGGGGATACATTGATGTAACCACCTTAATGAGCATTGGGAAATATGTTTAACATAAAAATATTCAATTATTTTATTTTACTCTCATTCAACTTAGGATTCTTTGGTGGATTTACACTCTACAAAATTAGTTTGTGAGGCTGAACTTGGTGACTTTCATAAATTCTTTTGATTTAGGGTAACTTAGATTTCTTGAAAAGTATATTTTTTTATGTGGAACATAATATATAATTAAATATGATATTATTATCTATTTTAAGCTCTATTGCATCACATGCATGAAATAACATATTCAATTTTTTATGGTTGAAGGTTGAAATAGTTGATACATACAAAGTTTTTTTAAGAATCCTTATTCATTTTTGAAAGATTATTAGTGTTTCATACATATCCATATGCCTTTATTTCTATTATATGCATGAATTATTATTATATTGTGCATAATAATTAAATATGCTAATGGGGATACAGTTGATTAAATCTATTTTCTTTCAAAGAAATTTAAAGATCTTGTTTACATGTAGTCATGAAATGATTTTTGTTGGTTGCATGTAGTCAATAATTTATTACATTTTTTTTAAGGTTTCAAACATAAGCTTATCTCAGTTCTACAAATGGTTGTATAAGGTTATTTGGTTTTCATACTATTGTATGTTTACTTACAATTTTTCATTTGGTTAAAAGAGGTTGGTGAAACTTGTATCTTATGGTGATTATGTTATAAGCTTTATTGGGTGAATATTATAGTATTAAATGTGTTTTCAAGGTTTGTTAAGTCATTTTGTAGTCATAGTTTTCTTTTATAGATGGATTTATGGCTTTGTACTACTATTATCAATTTTTTGTTCAAATTCTATTGATGAAACATTCATTTCTTAAAGATTAGTTTTATGTATTGAAATAATTTGTTTGGTTTTGATGTTATTCTACATCTCAGTGTTTTCATTTTGTCTATGGTTTGAAGAAATTTTATCAAGCTCATTAATGATTTAAAAAAAAAAACCTAATGCTTGTCTTTGAAACCCTAAGTTTTATCTTTCACCTGCATTCAAATTTTCAAAAGCCTTTTATTAGACTTGGAAATGAAAGCTAGTGCATTTTTGAATCATGACTTTGAAACCCTTATTCTTGTTTCATCCTTGCATGCAAATTTTGAGTTTTGTTAAGAATCAAATACAAAATAAGTGGTGATTCTCTTAAATAGTGTTGCATTCTAAACATGAATAATTATCTCAAGCCCTTGCAATAAAATGGTAATATAACACTATTATGGTCATTATTTGATCATATAATAAAAGCACTCATGTATTTTGAAATGCATGGGTTTTGAGTTGAATATTTGGCAAAGGGTTTTTTGTGGTATTCTAGTGAAACCATTCATTTACATGATGGATAATTGAATAATGGAATAGTTTTCTTTAGAGTTTGTAGTTAATGTTTACTTGATTCATTTGAATCTTGGAAACTATGTCCATTTTGAATTATTCTTGAAAGGTGCTTTGGTCTTAAACAAAAATTTACTTCATTTAAATCAGTTTGAATAAGTAATGAGGAAATGAAATGGATAAAAGATAATTAACAATTTGATTATTTGATATAACATGCAATAATGGTTTATTTGAGATGACTTTCAAAAATAATATTGGAAAATAATCCTTATTTGAGTTTGTTTCAAATTTATAAAGCATGTCAGGATGGACTCTAGATTCACAAGATTATAGCATAAATGTATGGGGTGTAGGAAATGCATAACACGATAGTGGTACTCCTTCATGGAGTAGTCATCATGATAGACCTTTTTGGGGCCGTAGGGCTTCCAATACTTTTTATCATCCCTTTAACCTTATAACTTATGTTTCTATACATTTTGATGTACATGACCCAAATTTTTGGAACTTATTGGGTAATATACTATTCTTTGTGAAGTAATATTTTTCATAAAGGTATAAGATGAACCACTTGAAACTCTCATCCATTTAGGTGAGCTAAATCAAGTGAATATTTGCATCATATGCATACAAATCTTGAATTTTTACCCAACACAAATCTTGTTTTCAACTATGTTGAGTTCTATCCTAAGCACAATACAAATCTCGCTAATCCCAATCCTCCATTGGCTATTATTCCTAAACCTTTTACACCCATTCCTACTAGACCTTCAACTTCAAGTAAGAAACATATTGACAACCCTATGTCTTAGCCTATGGTGACACATATACTTAAGAAGTTCAAGCTTGAAATTGATGATGATTATGGAGGTACAAAGTTGATTAAATTATTTATTACACCATTGGAGTACAATGAGTACCAAATAGATAAGGGAGCACCATTAATATATTTAGTTTTAGATGGTGATTTAGATTGATTGTCTTTATAGTATGATGTTTTGGATCAGTTTTTTTTATATTTTTTTTATTGAGAGACTTGTTATGTATAGTTTATTGAGACTTTTAGTTATGAACTTATTCATAGTGGATTTAGTACTCTTAAACAATTATAATTTTGATAACATTTCTTAGTTTTGTTGGTAGTTGTTCATATGCTTTTTAATTAGCCTTTGATGATTTTGATAAGTTTTGACAGTGGCTATTAAATATGTTCTATAGTGATACTTGTTTTGATAGTTCACTTGCTTGAATTTTGATCATGTGATGTTTATTGAGATAATGTTGTATTACTTATGGATTATGATGTTATGTATTGTTTACATAATTAGACATAAGTATTTATTGATCATTTTATTCATATGCACATGAAAATAATTATTTAGGTGATGCTTGACAAGTTTCAAACTTCCCCCATTATTAGAGAAGATTAAGTTGGTATATATTATTTTAATTCAATTTCATGAACTTTATTCTAAAGTTGTAACACATAAAGTTAAGTTATAATACTTATAACTTATAAAGAAACTAATAATAAAGTAATAATTTTTTTAAAGTTAATTAACATTACAAAAATAACTTACTAAATGTTAATTACAACTGAAAAATATAACCATCTTCAATGAAGTGGCTTTATAAGAAGATTGAAGACAAATAACAAAGGGATAAAACATACATGTATTAAGAGTTCTTTGATTTTTAGTTTCCATATATTTATTCTTTCATTCAAGCATATCTGAGATTGAATAATTACTTACAAATAGACCAAACAATATGTTCTTTGATGGTGAAGTAATCTACATGAATAATGTAACTATATCCATGTTTCTTGAATTATTTATAACTAATTATCTGAAATATTGTCAAGTATTAATGTCATTGATGATTGCGTAGATGCAGTCATATGCACATAACTTCATGTACTTTACCTGAATAATGATGAAATCATCACATTTTGTGATAGATTTTTAGACTATTAATTACATAGTGATATTATGTTGAGATATTTGTTTGTAATCATATTTATTTCAAAGTTTTCTCAATACAATTAATTTTTCACTCCCAAGTGGATTCTTTTACAAGCCTCACACTCTTTATTTTACTTAATTATTTATCTTTTTTTTAAATTAATTAATTAATTTACTTTTTACTTTTTTAGTTGTTTTAGATCTTATCTATGATTTAGAATAGTTTATTCATTGATTTATTAATCTTGTTTATATTTTTCTTCTTATATATTAGTTTTAGTTATCTAAGTTTCTTAGTTTCTTTAATTTTTAAGTTATTTTTATTTAGTCCAAGTTGTTATTCATCTTTAATAGTTGTATTTCTTTAGTTTCTCATTTATTCTAATTTATTTTCTCAATTAGTTAGTTTGCTTGATCTTTAGTTTCCATTTAATTATTTGATTTATAATTTAATTTGGTTAATATTTATAGTCTTAGATATTATTTAGTTTAGTTTTATAATAATATTAGATTTATTTATTAGTAGTTATTTTACTTATAGTTGGTTGTTGTTAGACTAATGTTGGTATTTGTGACATTTTCCTTAATTAGTTTTTATTTCCATTTATTTGAACTTTTTGTGTTATTTCTCTTTTAGTTTATTCTAGTATTATTGTGGCATTGAGATTGATACAAAGTGGTAAATTTTTGTTTATAATGGAACATAAATCTTTCCTTCAAGAGACTACCTCTTCATAGGCTTTACTTTGTTGGATAGGTTAGATTATATTTATTTGATCTAATTCTGAATAATTTATATATTTTGAAAGCAGTAAATTAATTTCTAAATAGTAATGATGTCTAATCTATTATGTATTAAGCTAACTCATTCCCAAAATTGTTAAAAAACCCATATGTATATTTTAGGATTAGTTTTTATTCCATAGATCCCCTATGATTAAATTATTCTGATTCCATTTTGACCTTTGTGATAGGTGAAAGAGTTATTTTAATGGCACAACATTTTTCACCATCAACAATGTGATAAATAGAAATCCTAAAAAACCTTATAATTATGTTAGCTTATCTGGTATAAGGAAAATCATAAATAAGGATACACACTTACATCTAAGAAATAATAAACCAAAAAATATATAATCTACTTTGTAAATAAAGGAAAGAGTATAGGGATATAAATAATTACCTTTGGGTGTAATCATTGATGCTTCAGTCTCCCCCTTTAACTCAAGTGAATATTTTCAAGAGATGTTATAGGTTGAAGACATCAAATTTTAAAAATAAAAATCTAGATATCCTTAGTTAGGAACTCATAACACTACTATTGATATTCAATGACACCACAAGACAAAATCTCTAATATAAGATTTTAAACCCTCTAACTCTCTTAAATACTACTTAGAGGAATAACTATGAGTTAAAGCAATGTATGAATGTGATATATGTTTTAAAAATGAAATATTACCCTTATATATATAAATCCAATACCCAAAACTAACCCTAAAGTCTAAGATGATGGTATCAATCAAGTTGATACAAGTGGAAGATGGTTGGTTGACATAGTACATTATCAGCTAGGATGATATAATACAAATAATATAACATAAAATCATAACTATATCAGGCTACCTAATATAGTGTAGGGAAGGTAAGGTATGAAGCAGACTATATCGACCATGCCAATATAATAGGATATAGGGAAGCTATAAAATCTAGACAAAAAGAAGATGTAGAGATAAGATGAAAAAATACTCCAAGGAAGTTAGGTTGATAGTAGTGATGGTGTGAAAAATAGTATGTGTATGTATCTCACAAAGTATCATGAGATGATCCCATCCCATTCTTGGTACACCCTTTAAGGTGTGTACTCAATGATATTGATACATTGATAAGCCCCTATAGGAGAAATTTTAATAAAGTGATAAATATCAAGTGTATACACCCACCATGGCACACATCAAATTTTTAGGGTGGTAAAAATAAGGAAATATGATGATCAAATAAAATGGTACAAGTCTCAACAAATTGAAGTTTAGTTCTTATAACTACATCCTAAACCAATGGAGACCATTTATCTTCAAGAAATGCTAAATGATTCATGCATAGATGCAAAATTACATGCACTTATCCTTAGAGCAAAACTTATCTTAGAGTTATTTGTTTCATTATTTGAAATATCATGTATGACATAGGATGATATATAAACATAAACATATATGATCATGCACTAATATATTTTCATGATTTTTTGACACTTTTGAGTTAAATTTTAATCTTTTCACAATCATTTATGGAGGTTTACATCATAATTTTTTATTGACTTAAAATGCATAAGTCCTAATGTAAAATGCATCAAGACATGACTAACACTAAAAATGGTAAGGAAATAGGCTCCAAATTTGGAAAATTTTCTTTGTTGACACAAATTACATCAAGTTTTATGTTAGTGACATGGGATTACCTATTCAAACTTTTTTAATTTTATTTTACCTCTAAAAATGAACTTTTTTATTATTTCATTTTTATTTATTATATAAAATATATTTTTTGAATTACAAACTTTATGACATTTAAAATTATATAAGAGAAATATAGTTTAATATATGGTCTGAAAACCGTCACATCTGAATTAATTTCAAAGTTAATCTTGTTTCTATTTTCAAAAAAATAAACCCTAATATTAACACTATAATTCAATTCCATTAAAATAAACTAACAAAATATCTCTCCATTTTTTTTCATTTAGTGGACTTCATATTTTAATTGAAAACAATTAATTTAAATTGGCATTAGTTATTTTCACAACACACACTTATGGGAAGGGAAAGAGAATGGCAAATGATGAAAATGGGAAGGTGTAAACTATGACTACATAGTTACACCTCTAATATTTGTATACAAACATTACAATATTTTGGATGAAGTAACTATAGTTAAAAGGAAACCTAAGGGGTGAAAATTGGACACATTTTAGAGAAATAATTATACTTATAAAATGTAAGTGAAGACATAACATCTAACCTCAAAAATATTTTTTGGAACCACTTGTCATAATGAAAATACTTCATGAGTTTTTAATATGGTATATTATTTATTTTTATAATATTCTTGTTTAGAATCACAACTACTATCATATCCCATAGAATTTTAGTTCAAAATAAAAAATAAAACATGTATACATTTGATAAGAAATGTATATACCCCATCATCTAAATGATTGTCATCACAAATTATCAAAACTCTCATGTAAAGGGTTTTAAGGACTCCTATTTTTTTAGAGTGATGATGGTGTGAACTCGAATTAAGATAGATATAGAAGTAGGTCCCTTTAAATATCTCATTTTTCAATTCACAACGACAAAACAATAACCACATTGACTATTCTAGTTCATGTGCATGAATTTTATTATATAATTAAGTGGGAAAATTTAAAAATAAATCATATATTCAAGAAAAAAAGAGTGCTAAAATGAATAAAATTTTGTTTACCAATAAAATTATTCATTTGAGAAAAATTTATTGATTTGTTATGATTGTTTACAAAATTATTAGATTGCACCTCTCCCGCATTATTGTGGTCATCATCATTACAACTTTGTAAATACCATATAATAGCTATGACCACTCTTGTAGACATTTTAATCCAACCAAAATTACATAAACTTTAAGAGATTGATTATTTAAGGTTGATGAATAATTTTTCCATATACCATCGATTCTTAATATCAATGAAAGCTGAGCCGAATAATGAAAATTCTCTCTTTGGGCCATGGATGAAATTGGATTTACATTTTCACCCTATTCAAACTTTGCTCTCCATTTTTAGAATCAAAGGAAGTATCCAAAATAAATTATAAAATTATGAGTAGTTAAATGAAAATTAATTGACAAACAACTTAACAATTGAAATAATGCTCTCAGTTCTCAACCCAAATTCATTTTTCTTCTTTGTTTCCTTTAAATATAATATATTTAGTTTTTTGTGGTAAATGATAGATTAATACATACCTAATATTCATAAATATCTATGCATATCAATTAGAAGTATCTAAAAGAATCTAAATTATGACTAAACATTTAGTGAATTGCAAAGTATAGTCACTTTCATCAATGTATTCATGGGTTTGCTAACATTGTCACTATAATAATCCATTATTTATGGTTGTACAACCAGAAATGTAAAATATAATAGTAATTTACAAGTGGACTAGTTCTCAAATGGAATATTGAGATTGACTTTGTACTCCAGTAAATATGCAATTGCTACGAATTGTGCCAATTTGAGTCATGTGAACCAAATTATGACTAATCAATGCAATTTGGGGCTCAATTCACCCCAATTTCATGACTGATCGAATCAATTAGCTAATTGGATCAATCAAAGATGCATATTAAGCTAATTTGAGCCATGTGAACTTAGTTATGACTAAATTATGTGATTTAGGGACCAATTTAACATAATTTCATCATTGGTTGAACCAATTAGTTGATTTGATTAATTAGGGATGAACATTGGCTCTATTTTTCCTAATTTTGTCACTAATTAAGAAAATTAGTTAATTGGATCAATCAAATATGTAGATTATGCCAATTTGAGCCTTGTGAACTTAGTTAAAACTAAATAATGTAATTTAAGGCTCAATTCAATCTAATTTTATTATAGATTAAACTTATTAGTCGATGGATCAATCAAGGATGTAAATTGGGCCAATTTGAGCCCTGTGAACCTAGTTGAAACTAAATACTGTAAGTGGGGTCCCAATTGACCCTAATTTAATTAGAGATTAATCTAATTATTCCTTGGATCAATTAAGAATGTAGATTGGGAAAAATTTGAGTCATGAGAACCTAGTTGTTACTAAATAATGTAATTTATAGCTCAATTTTCCTAAATGTTGTCATTATTAAACCATGTGGATTATTAAACCAATCAAGGATGTAGACCAGGCCAATTTGAGCCTAATAAACATAGTTGTGACTAAATAATGATATTTCTGGCTTAATTCATCAATAAATCATCATTGATTAAAATAATTAGTCAATTAGATCAATCAAGGACACAAATTGGGCCAATTTAGGCCATGTGAACCAACCAGTTATGACTAAAAAATGTGATTTGAAGCTTAGTTCACCATAACTTTATCATTTATTGAGTTAATTAGTTAATTAGATCAATTAGGGACACAAATTGGGCCAATTTAATCCATGTGAAATAGTTATTTAGAGTAAATAATGAAATTTAGAGCTCAATTCATCTTAATTTCATCACTGATCAAACTAGTTAGTCAATTAGATAATTCAAAGATGTATATTGGGCCAATTTAAGCCCTACAAACCTAGTTAGTTGTGACAAAATGATGTGATTTGGGGTTCAATTATCCCTAATTTGATTTGATTGATGCCTAAATGTGTACTATAGGTTCTCATAGTATTTAAATAACACTTCTCATTTTAGAATTCAAAGACTTTGGAGCCTGAGTAGTAGGTTGTGGTAATCTGGTTACCTGTGGTGAAATAACAGTAGAGTAGGCAAACTTTTCCATAATATTTATATTAGTTGATGGTTGGGATCCATCATGGCCAACAAATCTTTGTAAATAAGGGGATGATGTATGCTAATTAAGATGAATTATGTTTAATTCTAAGTCTAAAGACTAATCTATGTGAATATTTATAATGATAATGAAACTAAAGTGATCTATTTAAAAAAAGAAGTAAAAATGTAGGGTAAGGTAGAGAAGAAAAGTGTTGTTGATCTTCATCTCAGACATTATGAAAAATTTCAAGTGTTTCCTAGGCATGCACTTAAAACCAATTTATGAAGTAAAATAGATTGAGCTCAAATCACAACATATATCAGATAAATCTAAGGAAGATAAGACACAATGCAAATAAGAACCACATTTACTTTAAAGTTTTACTCCTTTAAGTATATAGTTGATGCACATCTAAAAATGTAGAACAAATAAAATGAATCAAACTCAAGAACCTTAAATTAATCTAGCATATTCACAAGTTAACAATTTTGCATTCAAAAGGTACATGCCAAGAATTCAAGATAACTATTCAAATCTCTGATTCAGAATGAACAATTGAGAGAGAAACCATATATAAAATGATGCAAACAAATTCAAATAATCTTTTTAGAATTCCTTGCTTGCATTAATATCTCTAAAGTATACAAATTTTGAAAACTCCTTTCTTTTTACAATAGCCAATACTCCTTTTATAGAAACAAGGAAGTATGTTATTTGTATTAAATTAAAAGTGTACAAATTTAAAAGACAGCTATATTTTATATAAAGTTTTTATAATATACTAGGCTTTCCAAAATGAACTAACCTATAGGTAAATGTGCTAACAAAATGCACATGCCTTTACAAAAGAATATCCCATTTTCAAAATTTACAATGCATCAACAAAAGATAATATTCTTAACTAACTGGTGGACCTTGTGTTGATTAAGTCCCTTGGTTTTGTTGAAGTAGCCTTACTAATTTTTGATGTTGCTCATGAATAAGTCTCAAATTAACTATAGTTTCAAGGAAGATTGCATCCTATTGCTCAGCTAAGTCTTCATGATCCTTATTATTTCTTTCCAAGACTTTTTTAATGCTCCTCACCTCGATAATATTTTCTTCTATTATTAGGATCCTATCCATAACCCTACTATTGTCAGACCCAGACCTACCTTAGTTCTTGTTCTTTACCTCTTACATGACCAAAGTGGTCCTATACTTGAATTCCTCATCTATAATAATTACATGGAGTTAAGATTTGTAGGGTTGGTAATCATTATTTTAAGGAACTATTATATCTTATTTAGTAACTCTTTATCATCATTGAGGAGTCTTTCCAAGATCTTGGACCACATGCTCAATCCCTAAAATTTATCAATAACCAGTCCCATGACTATGTTGAGATGGGCTAGGATGATAGCCTTGAAACCTAGGGTTTTATCTCCTATCAATATGCTAATTAAGTCTTTCATTTTATCTTTTAAACTCTACCATTGAGTAATTAAACCCCTATTTGTTGCATTTTTTTGACCTAATACACCATATCTTTCCTTTGTTATCTTTAGAGAATTAAACATGTCATAAAAGGATGCCTCAGACATCTCTATCATATCATCTGGGATAGATAAAATAACCTACCTCTCTAGATTTTCCTTTTGCTTCCTCAGGTTCTCTATTTGTTGTTTTATGCCCTTAATTCTAGTTTATAGCTAGGCTAATTCAGATTGGGCCAATACAAGTATATATTCTTTAAAGATGGGGTCTTAACCTAGCTTCTGACCTCCTATCAGAGTTAAAACAACAAATAGTTCCACCTTCTAAAATATTAATTCTTCACCAACAACCATGGCTCTCTTTTCAATCACCCTCTCCAAACCTACAGTTTTTGGATTGAATTAGACTCCAATAGATGATTGAGTTATTTGAGGAGGCTCTAGAGTCTCTATTTGGATGACACTTGACTCCTTAAGAATAGTCATCTGAGTGCCACTTGACTCCCCAAAGGTATCCATCTGTATTTCTTTCTCCTCTTACAAGGTAATTATCCATGGTTTGAGCTCATCATGGATAGTTATGTTCACTGACTTGATCAAGGCCCAAGAGTGTTGCAAAATAAGAATATTTTACAGTTTGTCATAGATGAACCATTCAAGGATGGATGGTCCTTGTAGCACATTTTATTCACTGAAGACATTGACCTCACTCAAAGGGTGAGTGAAGGTCAGTTTAGGTCTCTTGGGTCCTACTAGAACTAATGCAAGTTCAACCTTCCTCTTTTGTAGGTGAACAACTAGAATTAGGATTAAGGCTAATTCTTTCCCCTTTTTAGTCTCTACCTCCTCAACTTGGGGTTGAGGTTATTTAATTTTCATTTCCTCTTCATTAGACTAATAATCAGTTGACAACATCTGTAATGCATCTTTCACTATCTCACCTAAGTCCAAAGCCACCACATAAATTTACTTAATTGGAGACCCTAGTTCATTGGGTTGGGTTGAAGATGATGTCCCCTCCCTAGGTCTCCTTTCTTTAGGCCTTTGTTTAGTTTTTAATTCAATCGTTTAAACTTCCATTTGTGATTATGGATGCACAAGATGAGATTGAGAGGATTGATCTCCTAGCAAGTGGTACTACTTTAGACTGAGCTACCAAATGTCATCACTTCCTTTCTAGTCCCTCATCAATTTGTCTTCTAGATTGATGACACATTTATTCAACCTATCTAATACTATTGTGAAGGATACAACCTTGGTGTATATTGAGTCATAGACTCATGGCTGATGTTTATAGGTTAAATTTATTTGTATATCCTTTAAATGATTCCCAACTCTATCATTGGGGTCCCACTCTCTTAACTCATCATGTTGTAATTTGAAAGATGCTCTATGTCTAGAAACATCTTAAATGTTATCCTAATGCTAGAAGATGGTTCTACCAATAGCCGAGGGAGGAGGGTGAAATAATCCTTTCCTTTTGATTCTACACAACCCATTTATACCATTACATATTTAAAATGCAACTTCCTACTCAACTAATATGTTTGGAACATGTACTGGCAGTATAAGTGGAGTGCATTATGTTCCTGCAATCCTGATAATTATGTAGTCTAGATAAAAACATATGTCTCCAATGGACTCAATGGACTTGTTTGCCAATGGACTGACTCTTGGCATTGGGTTTCCTATTATAGCCTCATATAATGTAGGATAGATGCAATCATAGATAAATTGAATGTGGGCCCTATATTTAAAGATATGTAATTTTGAATAGAACTAGGACATTGTCTATGTTTTTTAAGGTGACCATCCCCTAAATTTGGGGATCTCAATTGTGGTAAGTAGGGAATCTAGGAGATAAGACATCATGTAGAATTTTTTCCTAGATCCTTTCTTGTTTGTGAAGATCTATCTACATAAACATGAGCTGATAACTTTACCAATGGGAGTGGTGAGCTCCTTGTCAATAATAAAGTATACCAGGGGTACCCAAACACTATCAACAAAAGTGGTAGTTGGGTTTCCACATAGCCTATTCATAAAGGTTATTATCATCTTAATTTCAGGTCAAAATTGGCTGATGGGAATGTTTCCACTAAGGTCAGAGATCACATGGTTTCTAGAATACAACAATGGGACCAAGATGGCTTTGAGGTCATTTTTCTTGGCCCATTCATTAAGTGTGGGTATATCTAATTAGGGCTTGTGAAACTTATAATATCTTTCAAAATAAATTGGAGACACATAGACAAGGCATTTCTCAGTATGTTCATTGATTAGCATACCTTTTTTAATTTTACATTATTTAAAAATAGGGAGGACATCTATATAGTGAAGTACCTCTAGTTTTGTTACTATGTTGTGAAGGCTTACCATCTGTACTACATCCAAGTCATAATATTTTATCTTAAAGGATGGAATCTTCTCATCCTCCATTGTTATGGGTTGTAATTCTTTAATTATCCAGAAAATCTTGGGCTAATTATTGTCCCTAGTGTTCAATGCCACTGTATCAAATATTGTGTCTTTAAAGACCCTTCCCTTCAAATCTATGGTTAAATAGAGCTTTATGTCATCCCTATGTAGCTTCCATGTTGTCATGACTATGAGCTTTATAAATTTCTCACTAGTGGTCCACAAATTTCCTCTACACTTGTTCAGATGATAACTAAGCTCTCTTTGGTTTGATAATGGCCAATTTGAGATCACTTTAGGGCTATGTGGATGTTAGGGTTTCCCTACAAGTATTTTTTGAGTTTTAATGGTGATGGTTTTTGTACATAAGTGAATTTAGTGCCTTGGATTTGATTTAGACCTCTACCTTTATACCTTTGCTTTTTGTGACTACAAAATCTTTGGTTTTGTCATTTTTTTCTTAGGTGGCATCTAGTTGGCATATTTTGCATGAATTTGTTCATTAATGTTCAAAAGATGAACATTTACCTTTAAAAATCCTTTGGTCTCATTTTGTTGGATAATATTGAACAAATCAACATGAGCCATTAATCTTGATCCTTTGAGTTACACCCCTTTGGTCATTATTTGGATTAGGCCCCATAGCTATGCCACTTGGCAGTCTCATGGGGCTTCCTGAGCTCTACACCTTGTCAGCTTTGTTAATTGGTGAGAATTTTCCATGTGGAAATCCCACGAGCCTTCATAGGTTCTATTTAATAATCCACATAGATCTTGCTCTGTTCGATCTTCTTCCTTTGATCTCACATGAGCCGTAGATCCTACAAAGGTGCATGATGTTTAAGTTAGCATTGGGACATACAAGAACTTAGGTTAAAGACTTTAGGATATGGTTTATTTTGTGTTAATAAATATTATAAGCCATAGGCTAAAGTATTTAAGCTAAGTTTAGATCATGATAAAAGGGGGACCCCTAATAATAAAGGACCGAGTATGGTGTTTTTAACCTAAGGTTTTACCATATTAATAAATACAATAAAACTTTAGGGTAAAAAGTTTTGAGCTAACTTTTTGATAATGGGACCTTGTATTTGTTAGGTTAAGTTGATAGAATAGACTAAAATAATATAATGGGACATATGGGGATAAAACATGATATTTTATACAAATGTTCAGTTAAATGTTTAAAACAATGACACTTTAGGATAAAATTTGAGTTAGGTTCATGGTGTTTATAATTGATCCCATACAAATTTGAGATTTATCTATGATAAGATAAAGGCCAAATGAAAGGCCAATTTTATCATTGAAGCACAAAACTCTCAACATGCTTATTCTCCAAATGGGTCTCCATTGATCCTGTAATATGAAGACAAACATGTTCAGTTACCCAGATGAGATTGGTTATTGATCTTGAATTTAAAAAGTCTCATAGTTGTCAATGATGACATCATAGACATTAATTAATTATTATGAGAATTTCAAATTGAAGCTTGTATAGTTATTCATAGGTGCTAAAATTTGATAGCCTCATCAATGTCAATGATGACCTCGTAGACGTCAATTGATGGTTGTGATGACATCAATTTTATGCTCACATGATTAATCATAGGGAATAAAATTTAGTGGCCTCATATATTTCAATGATGGCCTCACATATGTCATTTTATAGGTTCAATAATTTCAAATTTAAATCGATACACAAAAGCTAAAAGGGAAAATCTCACCTGCTTGAACCCACATCGATTCTGCAAAGGATAATACCAACTTGCACAATCTCAAGATCAAGCTGGTTGTATTAGTATTTCATGGAGGAGGTTCTAAAAGAAAGGAATACAAATAGAGAGGATTTATAAGACTCACTAAAAGCTCACATCAATGGTAGAAAGAACACTAAACTAGACCTACAAACAACATTGAAAAACTCCCTAAATAAGGTCAAAAAGGAGGACCATGGATAGTAGGTCCCATAGGAACTTTAAATTTATGCACGTCATTCGTTTGATTTTTTAAAAGAAACTAAAATCATTGATCATGTTTCAAGTAGATAGCCATGATTAATTCTTATAGCCACAAAAGGATTAAGTGAGATCAGGATCATTAGAAATTAGACCAAATTACAACATAAGTTTCTTAACCTAGGTTCTTAAAACATAATAAAAAGGAGGCCTTTCAAATAATTAAAGCCATACCATAATTTTTATCTTAGGTTTTTATTGTATTTATAAACACAATGAAAACCTTAGGGTAAAACTTAGGTGAAGTCTACATTATAATAAATGGGGGCCCATTTCAATCTATAATAGTTTCACTCTATTGGGTCATTAGCATCCGCATGAATGTATATCATCGATCCTACAAAGAATTAAACAAATTAAATTAGGGCTCAAAAATTTATAATAATTAGAATAAATTCTTAAGTCTAAGGTCTTGTTTGTGTTAATAAACATGAATGGGGCCTTAGGACGAAGACATTTATCTAAGTCAATAACATAAGAAAAGGGCCTTGTGAATAATAAATTTGAACAAAGATAGGAATTAGTAAAACTTTACACCATGTTAAAATAAAATGGAATAAAGTGGGGGATGTAAAGGGGACTAATATTATAATTTTTGGGCTAAGGTTTGGTCATGTTGAGAAACACAATGAAGCCTTAGTATAGAAATTAACCTTAAGACCTTAGCATTTTAAAAGTGTTTCCACTAATTTTGCTCCAATAAAATTTTAAATTTAAATCAAAGGGTCTAAGCTAAGGTTTATGAATGAGGGTTTCAAGAAGATTGAATTAATTTTTAACTTGGATTTCCATAGACCAAAGGCTATTAAAAACCCAAGTTGGGATTGAACTATAAAATCTAGGCATGGCCTATTAATTAGGGTTCCATTAATCCTACAAATTGAATCATGAAGATCAAAGGTTACAAATGTTAGGAAAAGAAATAATAGAACTATGAATAGATAGAATACCCAGGACATGGGGTGGATGATGTTTAAATATAAATAATTTTCAAACATGTTAACATTACTATGATCAAGTGAATTTTTAGTTTTAAGGTACAAATTGCATAATTTAACACATGGCTACCCAAATTTTAAAAATAGGGGGTATGTTGACCTCAACAAATGGTAACTTCTATGGAAAACATAGAAATATGTTAGAATTCAAATACTTTAGTTCAGGAAAATAACTAGATTACTTATTATACTTGATTAGGACCATTATCAAGATCAATTCATGGTTAAGATGAACCTTGCTTCTATAGAATTATGATCAAATATCAAAACCTAGCCATGATGTGTGTGTGATTTTATTACACTTACTATTTTCCATGGGGTTTAGGGAACAAATTCTAAGTTTCATGTCTGTAGCCCTTAACATTGACTTGAAGCATGTTTGGATATTCATTAAGAGCCATGTTTTAGTTCAAAAGAAATCTTGGGTAGTGCTCTGCTGCTAGCCAGGCATCTATATCCCTAGTAGAGATGCCTTTGGCAATACTCAAGGCCTTGCTCCCCTACCAGCTAGGCATCCATAACCTTGATGGAGATTACTAGAATCACCTTTACTTGGAAAACTTTTGATTTTGCAATAAGCTAGGCAAGGATATTTGTTAAGTGCAAATATGAATGTGCCTTAATAATTAAATATTTCATCCTACATGTGCATTTATTCTTGAAACCAAATTTAGATCAAAATAATGTTTAAATTTTCATAAAAAAATTGACCTATCTACCAGTCCTTACTAGTTTCTTTAGACTATAACATAATTTAACATTTCAAACCCTAGATCAATAAATGCTTGAGATTCGTACTTGTATTGCTAAATGGTGGAGTTCCTAAGTATTTAAGGTGACCTTTGAGTTGAGGGCTGCCTAAAGGACTTATTATAATAAAGGAACCAAGCAGAGAAACAAACACACAAAACAAAAAGTAAAGAAATTAGGAAAGCAAAGAGAAGTAGACAAATATATACAAGCATATGTACAACAAGGGACATGAAGGAAAGAGCAGAAAGAAACTAAACTAACCTACCTACTATAAATATAACTATTCTTATAGTTTACTCCATGAATACCCTAGGGGGAGTAATAGAAAATTAATGATTGATATACTTCCCATTGGTGGGAAGTGTGAACTTTGATCCTTGTAGGTCTTTTTATTTAAAGGTGTTTTTCTTACGTGTCTTAGCAATTTGATAGGGACCTATCCACAAAGGTGTGAACTTCCCATGTTTACCCTTTGGTTCAGATGCTTTATCCCAAAGAACTAGGTCTCCTTGCCTAAATACCTTTATCTTTGATCATTTATCAAACCACCTTTTCACCTTGGTTTGGTGCCTACTAAAGTTGGAAAAATCCTCTTATCATGTATCCTCCATCTAAATAATGTACAATAGTCTTAAATTTTCAAGTTCCTAATCTTCCTCCATATATTCCTACATGAACTTATATGTATGTAACTTAAGGATGATAGGGAAGATGGGTTCTTAGCCATACACCAATAGGAATGGTGATGTTTTGAGAGCCTTCTTAACTCTTGTTCTATCTACCCATAGGGCATATTTGAGAAACTTGTGCCACGTTCTAGGTTTGTTTGTATTAGAATTCTTTATTACTTTCATCAAGTTATTATTAGTAGATTTAGATACTTCATTACCTCGAGGATAATGGTTGGATGAGAACTTGATACTAATACTATTATCATATGCACATTCTATCATTTCAATGGATATGAAAGCATATCTATTGTCACACACAAGAGAGATTGGAGTTCCAAATTTGGTGCATATGTTTTCTTCTAAAAACTTGATCATTTCTTTAGTTCTACATTGTTTAGTGGCCACTACCTCAATCCATCTGGTGCAGTGATCAGTAAAAGTTAGAATGTACTTATGACCTTTTGATGAGTTTGGGTTGATTATCCCCATGAAATCCAACCCCCATTGGGAAAATGGTTTGTCAATCATCATTGGATGTAGTGGCATGGCTACCTTGGGTTCCTTTTTGCTAAATAATTGACATGAATGGCAATCTCTCACATGCTTGTGAGCATCCTTGAAGATGGTGGGCCAATATTAACTAGCTCTTAGAATTTTATGAGCTGTGGTTCTTTCAGATGGATGCCCACTTCTTATCTTCTCATGAAAAGTTCTCATTATCTTAATAGCTTTTCCTTTTGAAATGCATCTTATTTAGACCCCTTCAAAGTTTTTATAGTATAGCACTCCATTCTTGATCTGGTAATAGGATAATTTGAGTCTTAGATCTCTCTTCTGCGCCCTAGTCAATCTTGTAGGACAAGTACCATTAATTAAAAAATAAATGATGGGATCATACCAGTCATTAGTCTAAAATATTTGTTGATAAATTTACATGATACAAAACTTAGTGTGATCATCGGTAATCATTTTAATTAAACCTTGGCACCTTACTAATTTTTCAATCTTTAGTTCAATGTCATAATCATGTAGCACTGAAATCCACTTACCTCTACTTTCTCCAAGTTCATTTTGGCTTAGCATGAGCTTTGTAGTAGGGTCAGGTAGGATGGCATGCACTTTATTCCTAAGAATGTAGTGCTTGAATTTCTTTACTAATTTAACTAATACACATGATTGCTTATCAATCAAAGAATAGTTTAACTTGGAATTCTTAAAATTGGTAATCATGAAAGCAATTAGATGGTCACATCCATCAATTTTTTAGTTAAAATTGCAATAATAATATGATCAAAAGCAAATGAGTAAAGGTAAAAATCCTTGGAGAAATTTGGACTTATCAGGACTAGAGCTTGAAAAATTACCTCCTTGATGTCCTTATAGTATTTATTAGTTTCCTCATTCCAAGTGATTTTGGCATCCTTTTTTAGTATGCCATTTAATGGCTTGACAATTTTTGCAAGCCAAAAATAAACTTTCTTACAAATTTAATTTTGCCAAAGAATGATTTTAGTTCTTTCCTACTATTAGGAGGCTCTATTTTTGATATAACTTCTAGTTTTTCAGGATCTATAGAGATTCCCTCCTTAGTAATGACATGGCCTAGAAACTTTCCCTCAGTAACATAGAATATACTCTTCTTTGGATTAAGGTAAATCCTATACCTTTTGCACCTTTAAAATACCTATTACAAATGCATGAAGTGGTTCTCTTATTTTTATAAAAATAGTTAGATCATCCATGTATATAATGATATATTTACCTACTAGACCCTAGAAAGCATGATCTATGGCCCTTTGGAATGTTTCTCCTGTGTTGATTAGTCTAAATGACATATTTTTGTATGCAAATGTGTCCCATTTGGTATTTAAAGTAGTCTTCATCCTATCTTCTTGATTTACTAGTATTTGGTTATACCATAAAAAGCCATCAAGGAATGACATCATAGCATAACCATAAATGCTTTGTATAACTTGGTCTGAAGAAGGCAAATGGTAGTTGTCCTTTTTAGATGAGTTATTTAGATTCCTAAAATCAATACACAGTCCTATTTCACCATTCTTTTTCCTAACTGGTATCAAATTGGTAACCCAGGTAAAGTGCCTAATGGGAAATACAATCTTAGAATCCAATAATGTTTTGACTTATTTGAAAATCATAGGTTCTAAAATAGGGTTGACAGGCCTCTACTTTTGTCTAAAAGGTTTATAGTTTTTCTTCAAGGGTATGGTATGGGTGATGACTCTTGGATCAAAAATCTTCAAGTCATCATAGGACCATGCTATTATGTCCTTATAATTTATTAGCAAATGTTTGGATTTTTTTATCTTCAATGCTTGTACATGTTGTTCCAATATTAACTAGCTGAGGTTGATCCTGAGGTCTAAGATTAACTTCCTTGTAATCCTTCCCACTCACTTTGGGAATCCTAGTATTCTCAGCTAGCTTATCCTAGTCAAATAAGCTCTCCAAGGTAATCATGCCTTTTAGAATTTTATTTTCATTCAGTTGAATAACTTTATTGTCAAATTTATCATCCTATTTAAGAGTATTATCATTGGCCTCATCTATGAATTATGCCTCAAATAATCTTGAATTGATCATGAAATCCTGGATCTGTTGGTCATCATTAAAAATTTGTAGATGATTTACAATATTTGGGATTGAAAGGCATAGAAATAACTCAATGTTAAAGTTTTGAGAGTCATGGTTTGGCATAATATTGGCTAAAACTAAGGTAAGCTCATCAACAACCATGTTTTCCTCCTGAGGGATGGAAACAATATTGAATGCATCAAAACATTCCAAACATCCTAGACTCTAAACTTATATGTCTTGAGATATGAGAATTTACACTGGTACCTACTCCTCACTTGATTGACTACAAGTTCTAAGTTACCATGAACCAAGAGTTCCTTAACCTTATGCCTAATGGCAAATTACAATCCTAGAATAAAAGCTTCATACTTTGAAATATTATGGGTACAAGGAAACTAAAGTCTATAAGCAACTTTTAGCTCTTTCTTAATAGGATTGGTAAGAAAAATCCATACTACAAATCCAGACTTACACCTAGCACCATAAAAATGCAATTTCAAAATCCTAAACCCATTCTTTGTGAGATAGAATTTCTCATTGATCTCTTAGCAATTTTTCTTCATTATATGTGTTATGTACCTAGGAGTGTGTAAGGAAAGTGAAAGTAATAAAGTTGAAAATCATGTATAAGTGTTTTGGCATGTTAAAAATATAATGAGTATCCATGAAGGCATAGAAAAGGTAGTAAACCTATAATTAGAGAATGAGATAGTGGTAAGATGAAGATATACCTCACTCTTTTAGATTTTTCACAAAGAAATCTTGTATTTCTTTTCAATTATATTCATGTGTGTTATTACACTATTTTCACATTCAATTTACTTGAAAGTATGTAATAATTCTAATTCATTTATTGTCCACATTTATGATATATTTTAAATCAATTACAAGTGCAAACAAAAAGTTAATCAGTCAAAGAATTTTTAGGAGTTTAATAGTGATGCAGAGCTTGCACAAGTTTCTCTCTCTTATCTTTGATCAATGGATCACTTCTCTAGTCTTAGGCATAAGAAATAATTTAACATGCAAAAGTATAGAACCCATGAACTATTTAAAGAAAATAAGGTATTTATTTATCTTATAAAATTCTCTTAAGAACTCTCAATGCTCCTTTGGAATTGTCTCCAACACCTTCCCTTTCACTTATGCAACTTGGCCAATTCAACTTACATTCCTTGTAGCCCTTTTCTACTTACAAATAGAATTGTATAGAAAAATAACAACATATATGAATTTACAAGGTTATATTCTCCTTTGAATCATTAGTACACACCTATGTGTCAAATTTGAGGGTCTAATTCCTCTTTTAGACCCACTTTCCCTCATGTAGCCTATCAAATTAGGCCTCTTTTAGCCCTTCCACAACTACACTTGATATAATTCTATAATCCATGGTATATATAGATTTATAAATGACTTAATATATTAGGGAATTAAAAAAATACTTAATATCATAATTTTTGTGAAATTTGGATGGCTAATTTTCTCTGAATGGTTAAAACCCTAGTTGTTAGGGTTTAGGGTCACTAAATAGGCCAAGAGTGAACTAAAACCCATAACTTGATATACAAAAAATTTCAAAGAAAAATAATGGTTTGAAAATATCTATCTATCCATTTTTCAACTTTCCCATTCAATAAACATGTTCTTGAAACCTTCACATCATGTATAATAAGAAAAACTTAGTCTCTTTTGACTATATTCTATCAACTAGGAATAGGGTAGGCAAGTTTCTACTATCCTATCAACTTCCAAAGCCTCAAAAACCTTAAATGAGGTTATTATAACCTTATTAAACTAACCTATAACCTTTAAAATCTATTTTTAATTCAAAAACAAGTTACGATGCTAAGAACGCAAAACATAGTATTCTATGTTTTATGGACTGTATGCTATCAAAAAGCAAGACTGACCACTAGAATGGAAAATATTAATATCTAATAAACTATTCATTGAAACAAGATAATTTCACCTTACTCATATATGTTTTGTACTTTCCATTTCCATAGGACTCAAATAAATAAAAGGATTACATGTCCAAATTGTTTCTTGAATAAAATTGTAGGATTATATACCTTGTTTGGCAGGCTTGACTGTCTCCATAATAGTGACTATTTCCAACTTCAAAACTAGTGTTACCTAAATAAATTTAGAGGATATACCATACTCAAAATAATTTCAACCACATTAAATAAATTTAATTACCATTTTGATGATTCAAACACACCATAAACACTGTTCTCAGCCATGCAAATTTCATGCACATAGAATTCTCATGTCATAACCATAACTAATTCAACATATTTATTTCAATTTCCATTATATATCATATTAAAATATATTTCACTATGAAAATTCCAAAACTAAATCCCAAAAACTCCTACCAAGAAGCATAACTGATTATTGGGTCTTTCCCACATAGAGGTAATTATGATCACATTACATTATTCATGAGTTACATAAAATGACCAGTGTATGACCTTGACTATATAATAAATAATATACTAAGGAAATTTTCATAGTCTAAATACCTATTATACATGTTTCTACACCTTTACACCTTCACAAAATGCATAGAAGTCCTTCAACAAGGCTTGAAAATTCAAATTTTCAAATAGAGGCATTTTGGTAGGAAAATCCATAATTCAAATTTTATGCAACTTTAGATAACCTAGACCACACCTAAAGACAAATTAGGACTTATAACACCTATTAAACACTTAAAATAAAAATTCAAGCAAAAACTAATTCATCATTGGGATCCTTGTAGGATGCCCCTACATCATACTACCAAGCTAAATAATTTTTGCCATAGGTGTCAACTTGGTGTATGTTTCTGTTTACTTGCATTGTACCTCCTAATAAAAGGTTACTGATACTACTTTCCTCTCATAGAGGTGAACATGTTATTGGGCCACATAATTAGGCATTCTTTGGTTCTTATTACTCAATGATGTACCTGCAAATGCAACAAACTTATTAAGGAAAACATAGTTGTTGTCTTCTATTGCTTGCTTTGAATGTGCATACCATGCTTCCAATCCTTCAAGTTGATCCATAAAAACCTTACTTCCATAATACAATACAGATGAAAATGTGTCTTATTTATCCTTCATCCATTCTTCTTGCTTTGTACACTTCACCTCATGCATATCATCCTTTGGGTCCTTGCATGCTACATGCTTATGTAATTATTTGATTTGTTATTATATATCATCTTCATAACTATCTCATATCTATTGCATATATAGGGATTGCATTTTCCCTTATAACTTATCATTATCTTGACTCGACACTCTCATACCATTCATTCACTTGGTTTACCTTCATATACCTATTATATATCACCTATCTCTTTCCTTTTCAAGACTCTCTCTCTCTCTCTCATGCATTTGAGATTGGTTACCATGCCTTCTATGAAATCACAACTAGAAATCATGGATAAGTGATAAGACAAACTTGTAAATAACTTACTCACATACTTTCTTGGAAAATTATGAATTTTCAAAGGTTCACATTTATCCTCTTGGACTGCCTCAATCTCCTTTGGTTATTCTTCCATCCTTATATATTCATCCTACTATACCAACTCCTTGTAACCTATAACTAATACTTTAGAATAGACACCAAAAAAATTATCATCATTCTTCAAAGGCAACAATGTGTGCTTATTTCCCTTTTGCTCCAAAGAATAGGTGTTATTCACCCCATCATAACTAGTTGACTTGTCAAATTTCCATGGCCTTCCTAGAAGTACATGAAAAACATCCATAGGGATGATATCACACATGAATTGATCCTTGTACGTACTAAATTGAAAATATATTAAACATTATTCATTAATAAACACATGATATCCTTTCTAAAGCCAATAAAATTTGTAAGGTATAGGGTGTGGTAATATTTTGAAGCCAAGTTTACTTACCATTTATTTGAAATAAAATTGTTTGTACTCCCTAAATATATAATCATCTTACAAAATTTACAATGGGAATTACTTGTTGTTATAAAGAGTGTTTTCTGTTGAGTAGGCTCTTTCTAATTTGGTTGCTTCAACAATGTTCTCCTCATCAAGAGTGACTCTCCTTCTCTAGGTGCTTCAAAATTTGAATTAGATCTCACACTTTATTTCTTTGTAGGCTACACCACTTAATTTATACTCTCACTACTATGACTTCTTTTTTTCCTCCTTTGGACACTCCCAATATTTATGACCTACGTACTTGTTGCATTTGAAGCACTTTCCTATGAATTCACTAGTCCCTCTTCCTCTATATGTCCACCTTTACAGTATGGCCTCCTACCTCTATAACCACCCCTTGGTTGTGTCTCATGAATTTTTATAATATTTTCACCTTCCTCATATGCATTTTTGCTCTCATACTCCCATCTTCCTCTCATTGGTTTACATCTTCATCTTGCTTGTTATGTGTGCCTTCTTGTCAAATTATCCTTAGCTTTCAAGGATATTTGGTAATCTTATTAAACTATTTTCAAAGTATATATACTGATCTCATATTGTATGGAAAACTTAAGGCCATTTAGGTACCGTGCTACCTTCATGGCCTGTCTTGATTGTCAACCTGTGAAACTATTCTGTATATTCCTTCATTGAATGTTCCTTTTGTCTAAGATTCTAAAATCTCCTAAAAAAAATTTTGTGGTATTCCTTGGGAATGAACTTTCCCTTCATCTTCATCACCATCCTATCCCATGACTGAATCTTTGCCTTACCTCTTCTCCTTCTCTCTTCCTGGATTCCATCCCACCACAAAGAAGCATGTACTTTAAACATTGTGACTACAAATTTAACTTTTTTGATGTCATCCACCTCTTCATAATAAAAATATCTATCCATGGCTGATATGAAATCCACCAATCCACCAATTCATCTACATTGAGATTTCCTTCATACATTGGCACATCTAACTTTTTTTTGAACCCATCTTCATCATGGATTTGATCAATATTTCTTCCACTCTATCTTACATTTATTCCTCCTCTTATTATCTATGATCTTCCTCTTCTCTATCACTATCATCTTCAGCTATGACCCTTTTTCTTTGGGCTATCTCCATAGTTTCCATTCTTGCCTACATATTCCTCATCTCAATGATCAAATTTTCCATATTCTGCTACATTCTTTGAGCTATAGTAGTTTGTATTTGTCTTGATGCTATTTTATTCTCTTTATGCTATCCTCTGACCTCACTTAGGCTCTGATACCAAATGATGTAGAGCTTACACAAGTTTTTCTCTCTTGTCCTTGATCAATGGATCACTTATCTAGTCTTATGCATAAGAAACTATTGGCCATACAAACGTATAGAACCTATGAACTATTTAAATAATACAAGGTCTTTATTTAGCTTATAAAATTATATTGATAGCTCTTAATTCCCCTTTGGAACTATCCCCAATACCTTCCCTTTCACATATGTAACTTTACCAATTCAACTTACATTCTTTGTAGCCATTTTATTCTTGAAAATAGAATTGTATGGAAAATTACCAATATATATAACTTTCCAAGGTTATATTATCATTTGAATCATTAATACACACCTATGTGTCAAATTTGAGGGTCTAATTCCTCTTATAGACACACTTTCCCTCTTGCAGCCTATCAAATTAGGCCTCTTTTAGCCCTTCCACAACTTCACTTAATATAAATATGTACTGCATGGTCTGTACAGGTTTATAAATGACTCAATATATTAGGGAACACAAAAATAACTAAGATCACATTTTTTTGTGAATTTTGGATGACTAGTTTTCTCCCAATGGTCAAAACTCTAGTTGATAGGGTTTAGGGTCACTTAGTAGGCCAAGAGTGAACTAAACCCCATAACTTGATCTATAAACAATTTCAAAGAAAACTGATGGTTGTAAAATCTCTATCTAGGCAGCTTTCAACTTTCCTATTCAATAAACATGTTCTCAAAACCTTCACATCATGCACAATAAGAAAAACTCAATCTCTTTTGACTGTATTTTGTCAACTAGGAACAAGGTAGGTAGGTTTCTACTATCCTATCAACTTCCAAAGCCTCCAAAAAATTTATTGAGGTTATTATCAACTTATTCAACTAAATTATACCCTTTACAATCTCTTTTGAATTCAAAAACAAGTTACCATGGTAAGAACACAAAACACAATATTATGAGTTTTATGGATTGTATGCTATCAAAAAGCAAGACTAACCACTAGAATGGAAAATATCAATCTATAATCAACTATGAATTTAAAAAATACAATTTCACATTACTAATATGTGTTCTCCACTTTCCATTTTACACATGACTCAAATAAATAAAAGGATCACATGTCCATATTGTTTCTTGAACAGAACTATAGGGTTATATACCCGGTTTGGCAGGCTTGACTGTCTCCACAATAGTGATTATTTCCAACTTCAAAACTAGTGTTACCTAAATCAATTTAGAGGATATATCATATTCAAAAAAATATCAACCACATTTAATAAAGCTACCATTTTTAAGATTCAAACACACCATAAACATTATCTCAGCCATTCAAATTTCATGCACACATAATTCTCATGTCATAACCATTCTTGATTCAACAAAATATTTATTTCCTTGCCAATTATCTATCATATTTGAATGTAATTCAATATGAAAATTCTAAAACTGACTCCTAAAAACTCCTACCAATAAGCATAACTGATTCTTGGGTCTTTCCCACGTAAAGGTCATTATGATCACATTACATTATTCATGAGTTACATAAAATGACCAATGTATGACCTTGCCTATAGACTAAATAATATATTAAGGACATTTTCATAGTAACAAGACCTCTTAGACATGTTTATATAGCTTTCCACCTTCACAAAATACATGAAAGTCCTTTAATAAGGCTTGAAAATTCAAATTTTCAAATAGAGGCATTTTGGCAGGAAAATCCATAATTCAAATTTTATGCAACTTTGGACAACCTAGGCCACAATTAAAGACAAATTATGACTTGTATAACCTATGAAACACTTAAAATACAAATTCAAGCCAAAATTGAGTCATCATTGGGATCCTTATAAGATGCCCTTGCATCAAATAGGATCCATATTATAATGTTATTCATATTTCCATGATGATGTGCCATTGAAAATGAGATTTATGGATTCATCATGTAATTTTTAATCATATAAAAGTGATATTTGGATGCTAAGAGTGTTTCTTGAGACAACCTATTACTAGCTTATCCCTATACCTATCCTAGAGCCTTTATCATACTTTTCCAACCATTATTCAGAACACAAACTTCTCCAATCAGCTCAAACACATTTACATAATTGTATTCCCATATCCTAACCCTTTGTGCCTATTAGCCTTCTAGCTAGACACTAGTGCCACATTAAGGACACTAGAGCCACATAGAACTAGTGTCCCCAACTTTGTTCTAGTGTCCTTTTCCCTAAATATCCTAAATAGATATATTTTCAAACATATAACCCTCAAAAGTTGGCCTAGTCACATTTTATTATCCACACAAGCTACATAACACTATAAATATAAGACTATGAGACCTATATCCATTAGATGGAAAATAGATGTAAAAAGCCTATTCAAATAATAAACAAGTTGAAAAAATCAAGGTTATTAATCCTTATTATTACCTACTTCTAAATACTACCATCTACAACTTCCCTAAGCCCATATTTCAAAGATTTTCAATCTCAATCACACTGAAGGCATTCAAGACCACTATCATTCTAGCATTCACTTGCACTTGCACTTGCAACAAGTACTAGGTGGGAGAACTAAATCAGGCTTGATCCCTCCTCAAAGTATTAGTATGTAGGAAACTCTCTTCACAGTGGGGTGTTGAGGATGTATATCTTATCCTAATAATGAAAACACATTTTCATCTCATACCATACTTGTAAGGAGGATTAGTGTTTCATACTAAATCAAATATTCTAGGCATATTATAAAGTTCCAAATTTTGTGCAATAGGAACAAAACCCATAAACATTGGTGCAAGTACTAGAAAATAGGAATATTCCTTCAAAGAGGACACTAGTGCCATTTTTAAGACACTAGAGCCACATGGCACTACTGTCCAAGTAGGGTGCTACTGCCTAGTGAAGACTCTAACTCAAGGACCCTATTGATGAATCTCAAACCTATCTGTGACCCACTTTTTAACACCTAGATCTTCTATGATAGTTGTTTTTTGATACGTCTCTATTTGAAAATATTTATTATTATTTTTATAAAGTTAAATCAAGTTAAATTAGTTGTTATTTATTGCGAATTATTTCACCAATGTAGACAACTCAACCCTTTAATCTAACATAATATTTACATAGTAAAACCCTAAAAGGTTAAATCATTTGGTGACCTTGACTTACTTTAAATATTTCTTAAAACCCTAGTTTGCCTTTTCCAATTTTTTTGGAAATAAATTAGGGTTCTAAATTTTTGTTTTTCTAATTTTGTAACATAACCTATCTCATTAAATCAAATATCACATTAGGGGTTTCATTTATTTAAGTACAATGTAAATATTTGCAAAACAACCCTAATTCACATAAATTCTAACCCTAAATCACCCTAGGGTTCACATTTATAGCATTTACTCAGTCTTAATTTATAGCTTATTATGATGATTATCATGATAGAAGCCATCTTTCACTTCATGGTACAAAGCCTTGTAATTTTCTTAGCATGTTTATTACCAATTATTTGTAAAAAATTACACATGTAGGTTACTTATATCATGGATTTAGTTTGAGATAAACTTGATTTACATATTGGTCCTCCATCATGTGAGCCCTATTTTTCTATGTATCATTTCTATATGGCTCACTTCGAGTTACTACTAGACAACAAAGGGCTTAGAGGACTCATTTTGTTCCACGTCCACCTAGACCACTTGATTATCTACACTCCCATCCTGCCCCTACTACTTACCCATGACAAATAGTAAATCATAAAATTTGAGATATCATTAGGTAGAATAGGGTGCTTCCTCAACCTATATAATATTAATGTAACCCTAACATCCCTCCTTATCCCTAGTACACTATAATAGGACCTAGATATCAGCAAAGAAAATTTGATATAGTGGATCAGTTGAGAAATACACCAACCAAAATATATATATCATAAGTACTTCAAAAAGCAACAATATTCAAAGATATTCTATTTCAAACACTTAATCACACATTTGTGCCTTGTAATAATGATCCATCCTATTTTTCACCTATCATGAATACTATAAAGGATGTGGAGGATGTGATATCCTTTTCCAAAGAGGATTTGCCTTCACAGCCAGTAATTAATTAAAATTTTACACTTTTCATTCAAGATTAAATCAATAACACAAATATTAAATGATTTCTCATTGACAATGGATCAATACTCAATATATGTAACCTCACATTTATACAAACTACGAGGCTGATATAACATCTATTCAAAATACATACAATAATAGCTAAGGGTTTGATGCCATTCTTAGATAGACATTAGGTTCAATCACATTGGACATTACAGTGGGACCATAAACATTATCTACACACTTTTAGGTGATGCCCAACTATTTACATTATATCTTGATACTCAATAAACCTTGGCTGCATGTTATGGAGGTTGTACCTTCCACTCTTCATAGATGTGTCAAATTTTTACATGACAGGTACCTATACACATGTCTAATAAATAATCAGTCATTTAAATATTGTAGACTCATTGAGCCTCTTATAATGAGTACATCATCAAATGGGACACCTCATGTTCTTTTCGAATCCCCACCTCACAAGATTCCCATTGAGTGGATACACACATGAGGTGGGGGAGTCTAGAAATATTGTTTATATACCATCTCCAAAGATTTATACAACACAATTACCCTCATAGATGATATATGAACTACCTCTCCCAACATAGTTACCTTCATCTATGATAGAGGACTAGCCTCTTACAATACATACATCCTCACCCAAGATAGATGATGAGATTTTTATAGCCCAATTACCATTACTTATTAATCCAAAAGAGGCTTACATTCATAATGTTGACAAAAATTCATAGGCCACTATAGAGTATGATCAAACACCTATAGATATTAATAATTATTTATGTAGATTGAGTTTTACACCAATAGGCCCAAGATAATACAAAGATACTTCAAAGGCACTTATACCTCACCCTACACTATTAGCATCACTTGTTTAGGATCTTGTAGCTATTAGTTCTCATACTCAACTAAAATCAAAAATAGATCATTTTATCCATTTAATACATATGGTTACATCCATGGATATCAATTTAGTCATACATATATAGGCAGGGAGTTCATAGGACAAACCACACCAGATATTACAAATACTACTTGATAGAAGATTGATGATATTAGCCACAGTCTGACATAGATCAGTTAGAATATTGTGTGAAGGACAACCCTTTTTCCACTTTCATAAACTCAAAATACATGATACAAACACATGCTTAACATTGCAACATAAACTAAATAAATTTAAGGATAAAGGCACTATCCATATCATATAGCCTCCACCTCCACAAGTACCACCACCATCAGTGATATGATCTCCTTCAAAGATATGAGCACCATAATAGAGTTATCACTAACATAGATATTCATGAAATTATCCATTGACTATATAGATTTAATAGCAAACAAATATATTCCCTATGTGTCTATAGATGAGGATTTTGATCCTAACACTTACACTTTGGCATTTTTACACCAGATTGGTTATCAAGAGAGCTACAACATGATATACACTATTAGGATTCCATTAGACACATTACACTACCAATTGCATGTATCCCCAATGTGGCCAATACATTAGTATTCATTTTGATTAGGGACACTCATGTATAGGTTACACTTGGTAGTACATGGTTATAGGTGATGGATGCCATAGTTGGTTATCCAAATGATTGCCTGGCATTTACTCATGATAGACACATGGTTCGCATCTTACATGATGAAATAGATGAGAATAATAGGTTTCACATAGATACTATGTGGTCTAATGTGGTTTACCATAGGACCATGTAAGAGGCATCTTACATAGTTGAACATCATGCCATTTAAATACATAGACTTTAGACTCATGCTAAATATCAAGATCCAATGATACATATAGATTGGTATGATGACCATGACGATGATGATTTATTTAAGTTTGGATAGATTTAGTATCTGAAACTAGATCATCTTCCACTAGATCCACCATTTGATTATCCACATCTCGTGGATATGCTCTTGGGTCTATAGAGACATTACATTTTGTTTGTATACTATTTTATTTAAATTTATAGTATTTACTTATACATACTTTCTTCTCTCTTGCTCCTTGTACATAGCTTATATCCAAAAAATAAAAAAAAATATATAACATGTCAAAACCCAAAAAACATTCAAATGTTACTCAGAAAACACAAAATTTATAGATTATATACATTTTAATGTTTACATTTCTTTTATTTTCCAAACATTACATATGCTATCTATCTTAGTATAGTTAATTTTTATCATACATATATGCTTCACTTATTCTTGTCAAGTGCTTGCAAATTACATATAGGACTCTAGTCCACTACACTGATCCAAACTTGATATCATCTACCCATTGGGGTCATATACACTGGTCCAAGTTTATTTATTTTCTACATCTACCCACTCGGGGGCATCTTATACATAGTTTCTACTACCAGGCTCTATCCTTACATTCTATACATTCCACTTTATGCATTGATATATCTTGATATTGATCATTGCTAATCATTCTTAGATTATTTTCAAAATATCACTAGTTTAGAATCAATATATGTAAATCCTTTCATTTACATAGATTTGTACTACAATTATACATGCTTTCATTTCTAGCTTTCTTAGTTTAGACTTGATTGTGTTTCTTATGATTCTTTTATTCAAGGGTATTTGAATATGCCATTATTATTTGGATATTCATCACTTCTATTCATTTATTCCTTAGACATGGGCCCATTTCTATTGTGTTTGCTTTCTTGATTGTATATGCATACATTTGAACATTTCCATCTATGTGGATCTAAGCCAAATTGCTTGTGGCTTATGTATGTAGACATTTGAACATGTCATTGTATGGCTTCTTTCTTAGATTTAGTGACATGTACCCATGTACCTTATATTTTGTCCCTTTGGCCTACTTTGTCATGCCTCATGTGTTTTGTATTATATGCTTTATTATATGTGTATTCACCATGACACTTGTTTTTGCTTGTTACACACACCGGTTTTTAATGACATGAGGGACCTCATGCATCTAACCTTCCTACTTGGGTTCCATGATGGACATAATGCCACATCACCCTAAGTAGCTACTCATATTTGATATAATACACATTTATTACATCTATCTTGACACTCTTTTGTGATGCTAGATTACAACATACATCTTACATTATATACTTATGCTTAGATTATTTTACATTCCTATGTTATTCTTGTACATTGTATTGGAATATCAAGTAGTTATCATATATGCTCTAGATAAAAAAATTTACAGAGCTATTTTCATTTGAAGATAGTTCCTACATAGGTTTCACAACTACCCTAAAAAGAGGGGACATTCACAGGGGTTTATCATATAGATTAGTCCCCTACACTATTATTCACAAATTATTTTTAGGACACAGGCTTAAATTTTGGAAATTAGACACATGTTAGATAAAGGAAAACATAGGGACTCAAAAATTAGTTTAGTCACCCATATTTCAAACCAAACATACATTAGTGCCCATATTGGGACACTAGCACCATAGGGCACTACTATTCTATATATGGTGTTACTATCTAGTAACCCTAGCTTTAGGGTAGTCTAGATTAGCTATAACATTACACCAGGTAAAATACAAATTTATACAAATATAGTTACATGTTTCATACTTATGTTTATATTTTGTTTAGATACACTCATTTCAGCTCAGATTCATACTAGTTGTTTAGATTGGGGGTATCATGTGCAATAAGATCACTCCCACATTTAATTCAAATACATTATTATAGTTATTACATACTTAGTCCATAACAAATATACTTAGATATCAGATTAGGGGCATGCGCATGGCACATAATTTCCATATGCTTAGTTACACATAGGTTGATCAGATGAAAAGGCAAACCCCATGTCATTTTTTACACTATATATAGTTGATATCATATTCTAAGTTATCATCAGTTTCATGTCTTAATACATTTATAGTGGTTGGTGTTAGAGGTACAGTCATTAAGAGGTGGGAGGTGAATTAGTGAGACCAAATAATCCAACTTCAATTTTGATCTTTGCAAACACTTAATTGGTTACCACAAGCATTCATGAAGCATACACAACATTCATATCAATGATCAAGAGAGATAATACAAGATAAATCACATAACACATGACATACATGGAAAACCCTTTTGGGGGAGAAAACCCACTAGAAATTGCAATTGGACTAATATCCTATAATAACAAGATATAATGTAGACCACATACAAATGATCAAGGAACTACAATCCCTATTTAGTGATACTACAATACCATAAGGTATTACCATACCTATCTAGCTGAGTTGTAATAACAACTAGACCTTTTATCAAGTTTCACCTTGCAAGGAGGCTGTAACCACCTTAGATGCTAAGCTACCACAACAACACCTATGAACATATCCACCCATGAACTGATGTCTTCAACACTTCATGATGGACCTCTGCATATCACTCTTCACCTTCACTCACACTCAATCTATAGCAACACTATTATGTCAATAGAATTATGACCAACATGTCATACAAATAATCCTCAATCTGATTTACTCTTCAACTCATCCTCAAGGCACTTAACCCCTCCTTTACTCCAAAAAACACACACACAAACCTCTATCAAATCTCTCCTTAATCTCACTTACAAAGTCTATAAATCAACATCTATGATTTCATTATATATAAAGAAATCTTGATAATCACCACCTTGGTCAGCTATTAGGCATGTCTTAACCCTTAATACATATATAATACAAAGACATATCTCAAAATAGTCTTCATAGGTCAGCCATAACATCTATGGGTCACACCTAAGAAGCTACACTTTTTAATAAGGCCTTTGTAGCTCTTATAGGTCTTGTGGAGACCTATTCACCCATTTAACTCACCCTTGAGCAAAATAATAACACATGACCACTTTAAAATACATGGGTCCACTCCTTATATCCCCTCCAACATCCTCAAAAGATCATAGTCAACTTTTCTCACCTTTGTGTATGCTCAAACAACTCAAAAACAAACCTTATACATAGGAATGCCATTACTGAACATACAATCAACTTCTTAAGCATTTTTCATACTCAAGATAGATTGATCACATCTCCAAAATATTCAAAAAGCATCCTCATAGAGTCTACAACACTCCCCAATATCCAATTCATCAAGAGATATTGAAACAACATCAACACAAGCTCAAACACCTTCTTGTGTCACTTGAAAAATAAGCATAAACACACAGTCAACTTCTGGGTTTAATATCTTTGATAGTGCTCAATTTTAGATCTTCAAATTAGGTTCAATGAATGCACCATGGAGTCCTCTTCATATTTTATTTTACATCACTAGTAAATTTGATGTATATCAAAATATATGGATAAAATAAAGAGATCTGGTTTTTCCCTATGTTAAATTCAAATATGTGAATTCAAATGGCCACAATTAACATTCGAACACAATGCTCGAATCTTGTTTCCTCTCAACTTAGATTGAATACACACCATTGATCTTGTTTGATATTAAACACATAATCCACCAATGCCAAATGTTAAAATTTAAAAAATTTGACCTCATCTTGTGTAATCTTAAAATGTTGACTCTATGTGCTCTATCGATCTCTGCGGATCAACTAGGTCTTTAATGATCAATGATCACCGTTTGATCAATCTGTATGAACACTCACTCATCATTAGATCCTTATCCTATCATCATTAGATCCTTATCCTATACCTTTGCTCAATCATTAAACATAATTCACCTATCCTTATCTCACTAATTCATGAATTATTGGAGCAATGTGCACCATCGATCTTGCTCAAAATTTAACATGTGCATAAATGACTATGGGGACCCTTTCAATATGCCTAGAAGGCCAAATTTGCACCTCAATAACTTCTTCTATGCTTACTTGCATGATCTCAAATTTGGATCATTTGATCTCCTCACATAGAAGAATCCAACCATATAGCAAACAAATCCTAGAACCCTCATGTGTGTGAGATATAATGCCATTAAAATGCCTTCTTAAAATCTTTTGTCTTAGAGCCAATTTGGCTAAGAATGAGAAAACATAGTCAAATTTCTTGGGACCCCAACTTTGTATATGCATATATTTTGATGTAATTCATTGCATGAATTAAGATCTAGAGCATAAAAAATAGGGATCAATGTGATCAAAACCATATGGCCAACTCCCCTTGACTCATTCCCACATGGTAATGGTGACATCATCAAACTGCCTACTCAAATTTTCTACCACTAGACCCAAAGTGTCTAGATGAAAACTATGATTAACCATATGAATTACACTTATGCACACAATATTTCAAAGATTATAAAAAATCTTAGGGTCATTTTTCACATTCTCAATACTCCATAATCATCCCTGAACATCTCTAACCATGTCAATACTGAAGATCAACCAAGCCTCCTTCAAGCATACTAGAACAAACACCATGCACACTTTGTCATTATCACATAAACTATCAGGGATCTCCATCCACTCACTAGGAAACCTTCATGACATCACTAAAAACACTCCAACAATCTCCCCCTTTGTCATTGATGTCAACAACCATCATATACATCAATATACATCTCACCTTCTCTCTCTTTAAGCACTCCTATAATAGGAACTTTCTCCCCCTTTGACATAATGACAAAGTGGGCACCAATGATCCTAAGGACAGAAAAATACCAAAAAATAGGAAAATACCATATTTAAGAGATGATACAAACTCCCTCTTACCTTAATCCAACCTCTTCTTGTCTTGACAACTTCCTCTTGGTCCATGCCAACACTTTTCTTCAACCAACTACTACAACTAATGAAGAAAGAACACACAAACCCACATAAATCTGATGGAACACATCAAGAAACATCTGAGAGGGACTCCCCCAAATAACTTTGAGTAATTATACCTTTTTATCATCTTTATATCTCTACTCACCATGAACAATTACCATATATGCTTACTAACCTTATCTCTCATGCTACCATAAGGACCACCAATAGAACTTCATGCCACTTGCAAAATAAGAAACGTGCACTAAACCAACTTGATAAATTACCTTAAACCACACATACCTTTCTCTTTTAGATAAATTGATCAAAACACACTCTTCTTCAAACTAGGCATGTTTAGCCTCCTTGTAACCCTACCTAAAACTTGTGGAGCCCACAATTTTTAGTAGACATAACTTCAGGACCTAAAACTTCATATCTGGAGCACTATCATATGCCTCCTTAAGCACACATATTTTCATCACCAATATCATCCTCTGCAATATACTTCCTTCAAAAACCTACTAGCCAATTAACCCTCCATATTGACAAAAGCTTGAATAAAATGAGAACCACAAACCTTCAATTCTCTATGAAGCTTGATTTGACCACCAATTTGAACCATTTAACATATTAGGAAGCTTTAGACCTCAACTCATAAGGCATAACACTTTTTTAGCATAACCTAAAACCCTAGAATCTTAAAACAAATAGGGTCAACAAACCTCTTTTTGGTCAATGCACATCTCTAAAATTTATTACACACCTAGAGACACCCATCACACACTTCTGAACCAAAAATTAATCCTTCACACCTTTGGGATCCTTGACTTCCTATAACCCATTTTAAGCCTTTAGATCATAAAAGCACTTAGAGCATGCTATAATAAGGTCAACTAACCTTTATAAGCACCAAACACTTCTTGACATTTGCATCAATATCATTAAGCCACCTGGAACCACCCATTTTGACTCTATACTACAGCTCCTTCATAAACCTTTGAAGTAGGATCATGAACTTGTTGCTCTTCCTTAAGCAAAGACATTCTTTCATTGTCATTATCATCTTGAGCACACAAACATGCTTCTCTACTAAAATGAGTCTCTTAAGAAGCATCAATAGAGACACGCTCAATACCTCAATGTTCTAAAACAAAAACAACTCTTCATAATCCTTCTCCTCCTTGGTCATCTGATACTTATTGTTCTTCTTCTTCTTCTTCTTCTTCTTCTTTTTTAGCTTAAGAGAAACAACTTCCTAAACCACTAAAACATTCTCCTTTTCTTCTAGAATTGGATTGATAATACATGGAGACAATACAGATTCATGAAATACCTTTTCATCTATATGGTATTCCTTGTAGCTTGGAACCTATTCATTAGGTACAAACAATTGATGTTATTTTCATGATACATGCTTATTAACAATGGGATGTTTACTTATATCTATACATACCTCTGGACTAGCTTCAACTGGCACCTTGGTCTTCTCTTTGAGATTGATCTCTTCATTCTCAACATGAGCAGATAATGAGACCTCTTTGTACTCTTCAACTTTTGAAGCATTCTCCACCATAAAAAACAAATTACTTGGACCTATAGTCTCATCACGACTCACACTTTTCACATTTGGCTTCCATGTGTTAACATGACTTCTTCCTTGCACTCTAGGAGTCTGATTAAACCTATTCTAACTTATAAACCTTTGCTTGTATAACTTAACAATGTGACCTTTCAGTTCATAAATGTAGTACACCATACCTTTTGTATAAAACATATCTTACCTTACCATATTTGGACAAACATTTGTAATATGTCCTATGCCATGATAAACAAAACAACTTTCCCTTTTTAAAGAGGACTCACCTTGTCTAATCTTATGTGGAAAATGGTTTGCAAAGTATCCCACATCAAAATAGTTAAAACACTTGATTCTATTCACACCTTTTGACTGATGACCCCCATCATAGTCCCATGAAAATTCATTTTTAATAGGTCTCTTGGACTCTCTATCCCTATGACCAAATTTATTAGATGTATAGTAGTAACCATTGAATCTTGCATAGCTCATAGTATTTGGTTATGTAATTTGATTTGTATTCATTCTGCCAGCATCTTCAGTCCTTGTATGATGATTTATCTTCAAAGTATGATTGTCCTGGTGCACATTAGTCTTAATATTGTCTTGAGTAACATTATTTTGTTCTTCTTCATATCCAAGATCAGTTCTATCACTAGCATGATTTTGACCAATTAGAATGTTTTATAGATCACATGAGCTATTTTCAAATCTCATAAATGTCTTAACCTTACTAGCTATCTTTTCTAATTCAGATTTCAAAGACTTATTTTTAGAAACATACCTTAAACATTCATCTTATTTAGATATTAGGCTTGTAGACATAATTTCCAATTGAAAACTAAGATGTTTGATCATCTATTCATGCTCATTGGTGTCTTCATTCAATCTTGCCTCATACACATTGAATTTTTCCTCATAGTCCTTGAGTTTTGATTTCATCTTATTATTGATCTTCTTCTCAATATTTAGTTCTTCAAGGGCATTCATTAAAACAATCTCATAGTCCACTTCATCTTTATCATTATCTAAATCACTCCAAGTAGACACCTTCTGATGTGAGAAACTTCCTTCCTCAACCATGAATAAAGATTCATCTTTAGTAGGACCATGATCTTCATGATCATATTCTAAGTCACTGTCTTTACTTTCATTTGATGAGCTACAATCTTCTTTGGTGTAGAGTCTCTTCTTATTTTTGAAGGACTTATTATTGTTAAATTTTCTAAATCCTTTATTCTTGTATGTCTCCTTTTCATGATCTTGTCCTTCACCATGCTCTTCATCATCTTTCTTCTCATGCTTATGAGGGAACTTCTGAGCAAAATGTCCTATCTCTCCACAGTTAAAACATTTGAACCATATTTTACCCTTATACTTCCTTGAGCTTGTGTTTAATTTCCTAGTAATCAAAGTAATTAGTTCATCCTCATCAATATTAGAAACATCATCCTATTTGGATTTCTTACCTTTGAACTTCTTCTTAGGCTTCATCTCTATCTTGAATCTAGCTTTCTTATTTGGTGGTATATCATCATTTATTCTCATCTCATATGCAGTAAGGGTACCATGTAATTGATCCATATTTTATTGAGTAAGATCATAACTCTTTTTTATGGTAGATATTTTGGATCAAAATGAAGAGATAGAGACTTTAATAAATTTTGGACGATAATTACCTCTTCAAGATTCTCTCCAAGACCTCTGATGATGTTCACAGTCTCATCAACTCTCTGCAAAAAGGATGACACAAAATATTCTTCCTTCATCTTGAGACTTTCAAATTAATTTTTATAAGTTTTCAATTTAGCAATATTTAAATTTTGATCTCCTTCAAAAATTATCTTCATTTTATCCCATATCTCTTTAGTAAAAGTAAAATGGATTACCTTGGTGTATTTAGTCTCTAAAAGACTACAAGTGATAGCATTTATCACCTTAGAATTGTTCTCAAACAAATTATTAATTATAACACTAGATGGAGGAGTAATAGGAGTAACATAACCATATATAATATATTGCCATACATCAAATCCTAGGGACATAATATATGTACTCATCTTTACACTCCAAAAAGCATAATTGGATCCATTGAACATCAATACTTGCTTAGTAAAGAAACCTCCTTGATGACTGCCCATATTTTACCTTGGATCACCTTCAAGTTGTTAATAATTTACCAAAGGACCTACTTTGATACCAATTGTTAGAGGTACAATCATTGAGATGGGGGGTGATGCAGAACTATTCCCTTTAGCCTAAAATTCTCTTTCACTTTGCTTGATAACTTGCAAAGCTTCCTTAACCAACTCTCAATCTATCTTGTCTAAATAGAATAAACTCAATTCCATATTTTAAAAACGTTTAAAAAATACATATAAATACATTCACACATCTGATTTCAACCATCTTATCCCACCTTTATCATTCATCATTGACAAGATCTCTTATTATCTTCTTTCACTATTTTCTTTATTTGACAACATGCATTCACAATATCTTTGAGTGCATTGATTAATTTATAGTATTTTATTATTAAAAAATTCTTATTACAGCTAATTTAAAAATCTTAATTCATTATATACCTTCCACAATTCTTTAAGATAACCTTATGCAACTTTGCCAATTCTTTGCACACTCCTATCCCTTCTATAAGCATTAAATGCATAGTAAAAAAAATACACACTTATGACAATATAAATCTTAAATCTTGTTCAACCTAACAAATTATACTTATGTATGAAATTTTATGGCTTAACTACTTCATTAGGACCACTTTCCTTCTTAGACCTATTTAACTAGCCCTTCTTCTAGGCCTAATTCCACCTTAGTCTATGAAAATTTGTGCTACCTGATTTGTACACATTTTAAAAATTATTATTCACTTAAATTACATGATTATTTTTTAGATTATGAAAATTTGTGAAATTTGAAAAGTTAAAATAAGAGTTATTTTCCAAACCCTAAATCTAGGGTTTATAGGCCACTATATACGTTGAGAGCCTTCTAAAAGGCATAAATTTTGATATATTGGGTTTCAAAACCCCATATCACTTCCATTATATCTATATTTGTTTTATACACATTATCCAATCACTATATAATTTATTCCAATCCTTTAAAAAATATTTCTAACCTAAAACCAAGTTTACTATGTAGAAAAATAGGAAATCATAGGTCTGCATACTTATAAGGGATGAACAAAACATGTATCAGGGCAAGATAAATTTAAATAAAACCTTAAACACATTCCAAAAACTTACCTAAATTTATTTAAAACATTATATCATTTCCTTCATAGACGTATAGTCACCATTTAACCAAACAAGCCTGTTACAACATTCAAGGTTTCTAAACCAGTTTGCAAGCATCAACCACATTTATGTGTCTTTCCTTCAAGAATACACTTATTAAGAAACATAAAATAATTTTATTTTCATTGATATTACTAATATAATTGAACCAATGTTCACTCATTTATGAAATAGACTCATAGTCCAACAAAATAATAAATAAGATAGGGTTCTTTGTTTATCTTCTTCAAGAACATGATTCTATATTTTTATTCCTATGGTATATCTTTGAAACATAAATTCATTCAAATTAAACCAAAATCATCAAAAAACAAGGTTATCTCAAGCATAATCAAGCAAATCCTTCACCATAAATTTGTCCTCCTTGTTCACAAACATAGAATGCAGAGATAAGCAAGTTCAATCATGCACATTCTTTACTAAGTATTGAGAACAAAAGACTTAATCTATAAATTCCTTAAAAACATATTTAAACTAAATAATCTATTACCATTATAATCTCATGAAGCTTTAGTTACTAACATCAACTTACATAGTCCTTATACATTTTGGTAGACCTACTTTGATAGCCTTGTCTACCCTATTTTCTTCACCTACCTCCCTTATATGGACCATACTCACTATATATTCTTCTACAAGTTCAAAAACTTACAAAACAAGGACCATAATGGTTTCTTGAATTAAAAAACCTCTTTAAAGCTCCTAGACCACGTAGGGTGGTGAACGAAGACTGCCACCTTCATCTTCCAACATGCAATATGACTATATCCACTCTTAAGACATTTCATAAGACCATAAAGGTCCATTACAACATTATTCAATAATGACATAACATGAACATATTATTAGACCACTCTCAATCCTTTCATTACAAGCTTGAAAATTCAAATTAAAAAAGGGTGGGAAAACTTCAAATTTAAATTTCTCTCACATTCATGGCTTCTCATCCATTTCACATCTTTTTTAGGAATCTCAGACACATCCTAGACTAACTCTTGGGAATTTGTAAGATTCCCCAACATTATATTCCCAAGGGGAGAAAATAACTTGACTCCAATGTTCTTATTCATTCAATTTTTTGTACAAATGTGTGTACTCCTTATTGCCACACCTATGCCTTTACTTCCTCATCCAAGTTCTCCTTTGTTCTCTCTCCTGCTACTACTCATACAACTAATTGTACCTAAAATAACTCTTCTTTCTTTTATTTCTCTCATGATCCTCTTCAATTTTCATGGTATTGAGCATGAATTTCCATTCTCTTTATATGACCTCTTCTATCATTTCAATTTTTGCCTCTTCATTCACATACTTGATCCACATCATACTCTCTTCCTCTTTTGACCATTCAAAGGTCTCTTTATTTTTCATAAGCTTATCTTTATCATCTTCTATCCTACTATCCTCCATTGTAGCTACTCCTTATTTGACTATCTAACCATCCATATCTTCACCTTTCATCTTCTCTTCATGGACTAGTAATTTAGTCTCATCCTCTTTTACCTATTCCTCTCTTTCCTCAATAACTTCATGTGTTTCTAGATTCTTATCTGATCCAATGAATGCTTAAAACAATCCTATTATGTCTTTATAAAACACATCATCTTCCTCTTCAAAATATTCATCAAAAACCACATGCACTTCATTACTTATCATGCCTTTTATCTTCCTTATCTTTTTTTGTTTGGTTTTCATCTTTCCACTCTTCTTCATCAAATATTTCACCATATTTAGGGTAGTATAACCCCTCATCTTTAGTTGTACCTACATTTTTCCATTTATCTATCTCTTCCTTTTTATGGACTGTTGTCCATCCATCTTCTTCATGCCAATCATGCACTTGACTTTAGTTTCCTTTACCTACATTCAACCATGACAAATTATTTTTAGAATAAATATTTTGAGGCTCTTTTGCCTCTCTCACCTCCTTTTACATGGTAAATTGTGTTTCCATCTCTTTCAGCTACCTTTCCATTTATTCCATCACTTGCTAGTTCTCTCTCTTGCACTCTTTCTATAAAACTACACTTGACTCTTGTCTTGATCTTGAGTCCAAACTACAAACTATACACATTCCACATCCTTAATAACTCATTCTGCATCCTTTCCAATGAATTCTTCATCTCCTTCATCTTCTTTTCCATCTCTCTCATTATGGCTGTCATATTCAACCCTATCCTTCACTTTTATCTCTACTTCTCCTTTCATCTTCCTCTTGAGTACATAACTTGGGTACATTCTCTCTTATTTATTTTGGTCTCACTTGGACCTCTTACTCTTGGTTCACACTTGGAATCTTCTATCGATTCTATTTTAGACCTCACTAGGGCCTTTCCAACTCTTGTCCTCCACTCTAGGACTGCCTCTTCTCTTTCTCAAGCTCTCTTTATGATCTTGTCTCTTCTTTGAGCTTGTTAATAGATCTTATTATTTAGGTATGTCACCACACCATTCACTATTTTATTTATTTCACCTATCACTCATCATCAATAATGCATTTAAATCAAATAATCAACCTCAAGATACATCATACCTTCAGCTATCTTAACGCTATCCTACAATAAACTCCTTACAACTGCTTCCTTCCTTGATCTTCTTACAAATTTAATATGACATGCACTATGAACCATATATTCATAAATTTATATACCTATATATGCCTTCCAAAATTATCAATATGGCTCTGACACCAAATGATGTAGAGTTATTCCCTCTAGCCTGTATTTCTCTTTCACTTTGCTTGATAACTTAAAAAGCTTCCTTCACCTACTCTCAGTCTATCTTGTCCAAATGGACTAAAATAAATTATATGTTTTTCAAATGTTTCAAACATACATATAAATACATTCAAACATCTTATTTCAACCATCATATCCCACCTTTATCATTCATCATTGACAAGATCTCTTATTGTCTTCTTTCACTATTTTCTTTATTTGACAACATGCATTCACAATATCTTTGAGTGAATTGATAATTTATATTATTTTATTCTTAAAATATGATTATTAAAACTCATTTATAAATATTCATTCATTCTATAAATTTCATAATTCTTTAAGACAACTTTATGTAATTTTGCTAATTCTTTGTACACTTCTTCTAGCCCTTCTACAAGCATTAAATGCACATCATGGAAAATTACACACAATTATAACAATAAAATTCTTAAATATTGTTAAAAATATCATGTTATACATGTTTATTAAATTTTATAGATTAATTCCTTCATTAGGTCCACTTTCCTTCTTAGACCTATTCAACTAGCCTTTCCTCTAGGCTTAATTCCACCTTAGTCCATGAAAATCCATACTACCTAATCCATACGCCTATAAAACCTTATTAATCACTTCAAGAACATGAATATTGGTTATATTAAAAAAAATTGTGAAATTTGAATGGTTATAATAAGAGCTATTCTCCAAACCCTAAATCTATATAGGCCGAGAGCCTTCTAAAAGGTATAACTTTTGATATATTGGGTTTCAAAACCCCAAATCACTTTCATTATATATATATATATATATATATATATATATATATATATATTCTTTATCCACATTATCCAATCATTTTATGGTTTCTTCCAATTCTATAACAAATATCTATAACCAAAAATCAAGTTGATTATGCAAGAAAATAGGAAATCACAGGTCTATATACTTATAAAAAATGAAAAAAACATATAGAAGGGCAAGATAAAGTTCAATTAAACCTTAAAAACTTACCTCAATTTACTCAAAACATTATATCATCATTTCTTGTATCATATCCTTCAAAGACATACAATCATCATTCAACCAAACAAACCTGTTACAACATTCATGGTTTCTAAACTAGTTTGCAAGCATAAGCCACCCTTATGTGTCTTTACTTTAAGCATAAACTCCTTAAGAAACATAAAATAGGTATATTTTAATTCATATTACTGATATAATTGAACCAATGTTCACTCATTCAGGAAATAGACTCACAGTCCAACAAAATAGTAAACAAGACATGGTTCTTTGTTTATTTTCTTCAAGAATATGATTATATCTTTGTATTCCTATGGTATATATTTCAAACTTAAATGCATTCAAATTAAACCACAATCATAAAAACATAGGGTTATCTCAAGCATACTTAAATAAATCTTTTACCATAAATTTGTCCTCCTTGTTCACAAACACAAAATGCATAAGAATGCAGGGATAAGCAAGTTCAATCATGCATATTATTTACTCAGTACTAAGAAAAAAATACTTAATCTATAAATTAATTCAAATACATATTTAAACCAAATAATCTATTACCATTATAATCTCATGAAGCTTTAGTTCCTGACATCAACTTACACAATCCTTAAACATTTTGGTAGATGTTCTACTTTGATAACCCTGTCTGCCTTATTTTATTCACCTACCTCCCTTCTACAGACCATACTCACTATATATTCTTCTAAAAGTTCAAAAAATTACAAAAAAGGACCATAATGGTTTCTTGAATCAAGAAACTTCTTCAAAGCTCTTAGACCATGTAGGGTGGTGAACCAAGATTGCCACCTTACTCTTCCAACATGACATATGCCTATATCCACTCTTAAGACCTTTCATAAGACCATAAAGGTCCATTAAAACATTATTAAATAATGAAATAACATGAACATATTATTATACCACTCTTAATACTTTCATTACAAGATTAAAAATTTAAATTAAGAAAAGGTAGGAAAACTTCAGATTCAAATTTCTCTCACATTCATGACTTCTCATCCATTTCACGTCTTTCTTAGGACTCTCAGACACATCCTAGACAAACTCTTGGGAATTTATAAGATGCCCCTACATCAAGGGGGGAATCAGTGAACCCAAATAATCTAATTTTAATTTTGATCTTTGCAAATACTTAATCAGTTACCACAAAATTCATGAAGCATACAAAACATTCATATCAATGAGCAAGAGAGATAATGCAAGAGAAATCACATAACACATGACATATTAATGATGATGCTACTGGTAAAGACACATTCACATGGATGGGAAATGACTTAATCATGGTTATCAACACATCTTAATGAGGAATCAACTATAAAATGATGATGATAGGATTAAAAAGGCTATAAGCTTTAGACGTATCCCAAGAAAAGATGCATGCAAGGAAGAGATATAGGCAAGTATAAGATGATGATTTGATAAAATAAATGATGGATTTAGCTCAAGTCTATAGTCAAGAGGTATGATGAAGGAAATGAAAAATAAGGGTGATGTGATCAAGTAACCAATACACTATATTATGTCAACTAAATGAGCCATAATATGATGATAAAGTTACAATTTGTGTCATGTCTCAATCAAAAGAGGAACCATAAAATATATATGATTAATTAACTAATCAGTTATTGAAGGAATAAAAGATAGAGGTTGTGATATGTCATGCCTAATCAACATGTGTGGGTGATTCAATGAAAAAATTAGGGAGATGGTTATGAGGATAGTGATTGATCAATAGATTGAGTGATGAATGATTGATACTATAGCTCAAATATGGGAATGATGCAAGACTTGAAGATGATGAAATATGAGATATATGTGATGATGGATTATAAGGAAAGAGGAGAGAGTGTTTGATCTATCCTTGGGCACTAAAAATTGGCCAAGTGCTACCTACATAGTCTAAAAAGACCTCAGGCTGATGTAGTTCTGACTCGAGGAGAGATGATAAGATAGACTAGAAGAGGATGATGATGATGATGATGATGATGATGATGATGATGATGATTAGCGATTAGAGGAGATGTTATTGATTAAAGGCTTAGATGATGAGATGAGGATTATGTGGATAAAATATTGAATGTTAGTTAGATGGGTTACATGGATTAGATTAGTGATGGGAATAAGGATGATGAGATGATTAGATCATCAAACAATCATAACTACCATAAGGCTCATCATATTCTAAGTAATATAATAGATATATCAACTAGTAGTTTTCCCTATGATAAAAGCATGACCAAGAGGATGTTATGCCAAAGTACGTGGGCAAATAGTGAACTTTGCATCATCAAGGGTAACTAAAAGCATTATCATACTTTGGGTGACCTCATATCATCCTTATATTAGTGTAGGTTTTTATTTTTCCCTATTTATTAATTAGGGAAATTGTATTTCTTGTGCATACATGGAGTTTTCCTAAATTTGTGGGATAGGCTAGCTTACGTGGAGGTGTGTGTCATAGATGTGTCATAGGTGTCATAAGAATGTCATAAGTAACTCTCTTGATGGGAGTTACTTCTCTATTCTTAGCACCTTGTCTCCACCTTTCATGGAGGAGTTACAGTCTATTCTTGGGGTGCCTTGTCCGTCTTTTGTGGAGGAGTTACTTATGTACTCTCCTATTTGTAGTCCTCACTTTGGCCATCCCATGTTAATCAGATTTTGGTTTTCTCCATTTTGTCTTGTGCAATTTATCTTCTTGTGTTATTTTCAAATTGCTTTAGCATCTATGTGGTGTACACTTGCTTCAACTTGTGTGATCACATCTCCATTGCACTCGCATTATCCAGATTCTAGCAACAACTCCGATATGGCATCAGAGCAAGAATGGTAATCGTGTGTCTGGTTATGCTTTTAGTTCATTTTGAAATCAAGAGGAGTGGAGTTCTCTTTTTTTTTTTTTTTTTTTTCTAGATTTGATCTAAAATATTAAAAAAATATATCATTTATGGTATCGTTTTCTTGGGAATCTTGGCCTTTGGGTGTCTTGGTTGTCTTCACTTCAGGGGCGGGTTCAGCAGTTAACTTGGGCACCATTATTGTGGAGTAGCAAAGGGAGGAGCAACATTTAGTCCACACCAAGCTTCTACAAGTCTGCGCCTAGCTTCTGCAAGTTTGTGCCACTCTCCTTCTAGCAAGGCGCCTTCAGTTCTAGCAGCAGCAGCATCAGTAGTCTGCACTCTCCAACAACTGACCAGGTCATACGGCGCGTAAGTCTGCAGGTTCTTCCTTCAACGCTCCATGCCAAACTTCTATTCTGCCACGCCTTCAGCAAGGCACCTTCAGTTCTGCCACGCCATCAGCGGTATGACGTCCAAAATAGGTCTGTTTTTTCTAAATATGGCACATTTTTTTTGGTAAACTTGCTGTGCATTGAAGTCTGGAAACTCTTTCATCTTTTCTTGCCTAGCAAGGTGCCAAGTAGGCCATACGGTTTCCAACAAGTCTGCATTTTTTGTCTTTTCTGCAAGTTAAATTCTAGACTGTTTGTTTTTGGCGCCCCTTCCTTACTTGGCATCCCATGTGGCGCCCCTTGGACACGTCGCATCCTTCATTCTGTCTATGCTTCATTATTTTCAGTTAAAAATTGACTTGTAAAACAAAAATTAGTCAATTTGACTGAATATTTAATTTTTTAGTCAGTCTTGTAATTTGGGGGGTTTTCATTTAAAACTTGTATCTTCGCCTATCGAAGACGAAGGGTGAGGCCCGAGTTGGCAGGAAGCCAATTCCCCCTCACAGAAACATCCTTTGGATTCTTCATTCCATGCCGAATCCAACGAGTGGTTGGAAGGCCACTTTTTCTCTCAAAACAAGCATTTTTCTAATGTTTTAATGTTTTTTTTTGCAAAAACACTAGTTTACGGGAAACTTGAACCTTTAATATCTTGTAAACAGTAACTCGGATTTGGGTGCCATTTTTTGTAAAAGTGTTTTTAATTAAATTTTCCATAGTGTAGGATTGTTATTTGTCAAAAATTCACTAGTTTATAAAGTGCCTAAAATTTGGGTCTCTCGAGATGCATTTTTGGCTGAGTCTGACGTCCTGTTTGCTTAAGTCTTGCACTAATTGCTCTAAGACACATTCTCGGATGAGTCTAACATCTTTTAAGCATACACTTGCATATTTTGGGGGGGGCTCAACATTTTAGGGGGGTGTGATTGCTTTTCACAACTTGCGTATCTTTGCTTTCATTCTCCTTTCTGCATACATTCACAACTTGCAATCAACACAACTTCACCTAAATTCAGCTAAAAAATGGATTCTTTTCAACTTAAACCTATAACACCCTTCAACTATCATGAATGGAAGGTTAAAATGTCAATCATTCTTAGAAGCAAAGGGTTGTATAGGATCACCATGGGTACCGAAGTAGAACCCAACACTGATGCTGAAAAGGTCAAGTGGTACAACTATAGTGATGAAGCCTGTGGATTACTAAGCTTGTCTTTGTCTCTAGAACTTCTCTTCCATCTAGAATCCTCCCAGACTCCCAATGACATATGGGACACCTTAGAAAAGTTATTTGGGAAGCTTGATGAGATGAGAGGTCATGAGCTCAAAAATGAACTCATAAGTCTAAGTACTAGCAACTTTGACACCCTATAAGAATTCTTCACTAAGTTTAAGGCCCTTAGATTACAATTGAAAGAATGCAAGATAGAGAAGAAAGATGATCAACTCATCCTTTCTATTCTCACAAAGTTAGGTCCAAGCTATTCAGTCTTTGTCTCCACTTTCCATGCCACAAAAAGTGCCCTTGGCACTACATGGAAAATGCCTTCTTTGGATTCGTTCATTGCCAACTTGACTAAGGAGCAAGATAATCTAATTCAAATGGGCACAATGAAGTCTAATAAAACCCAATATTTGATAGCTGGAAATGGTAAGGATAAGACTTCAACTAAGGAGAAGAAAAAGAACAAGGACCAGGACCAGGAGAAGAAGAAAGAAAACACCAATCCTACCAAAAACAACACTGACACTTCCTCTTCCAATGCTAAACCTAAGAAGGAGAAGATTAAGTGTGCCTATTGTAAAAAGATAGGGCATGATGAACACAAATGCATGAAGAAACAAATAGATCACCTAACTCATCTTCTAGAGAAGAACAACATATGTGTTCCTGAGTCCATCAAGCAGAATTCATCTACCCAAGATTCTACCAAGGCAAAAGGCAAGGGTAAGGAGAAAGAAAAGGGCAAGGCTCTTGTAGCTACAATAACTTCTACATCTTCATGGGTCATCAACTTAGGTGTTTCTCACCACATGGGCACTTCACTAGTTGAGTTTTCATCTTTAGAGCCTTGTAGCATGACTTCAATTAGTTTGGGTGATGACACTTTAGTTTCTATTGTAGAGAGAGGGTCAGTTGAAATGGAAGGAGGAACATTCAATAATGTTCTAAGTGTTCTTTCTCTTTCAATCAATCTCCTATCAGTGTACCAAATCACTCACATTGGTCAGGGTATGAGAGTTGAGTTTTCACCAAATTTAGTGGCTATCAGGGAGTTGCATAATGATACTACAGTGGCAATGGGTAGGGCAGATCACCAAGCTAGGTTATACACCTCACATTTTGCATTAGATTCTTCTCCAATAGCATTGCTGACTCATTCAAATGGAGTTAGAAAATTATGGCATGAGTGGTTTGGCCACCTTAACTACCGCTACCTTGAGCAACTTTGCAAAAATGACATGGTCATTGGCTTGCCTCGTGTCCAATTCTCAAAAGGACTTTGCGAGGGGTGCTCCCTTGGGAAGCATCTCGAAGCGAAATTTGACAAAGGTAAAGCTTGGAGGGCTTCACAACCTTTGGAGTTAGTCCACAGTGATGTATCGGGACCCTTTCCCAAACCATCTTTCACAAGGGCCAAGTACATCCTCACTTTCATTGATGATTTCTCTAGGTACACTTGGATATATTTTCTCAAACAAAAGTCTAAAGTGTTTGAAAATTTTCTAGATTTCAAGGCTCTTGTTGAGAAATAGAGTGAGAAATCCATCAAGGTTCTTCGAACTGATAATGGAGGGGAGTATGTCAGCATCAGGTTTGAGCAGTTTTACACCACAAAGGGGATTGATTTGTAGCACATAGTCACCTACAATCCTTCACAGAATGGGGTTACAAAACACAAAAATAGGTCTTGAAAGAGATGGGTAGTTGTATGATTCACTCCAAATCCTTAACACCATAGTACTGGGCCGAAGCCATCAATTGTGCTTGCTACATTCAAAATAGGGTTCCTCACAAAGCTTTGAAAAGGATAACACCCTTTGAAGCTTGGCATAAAAGGAAACTTGATGTTGAGCACCTTAGAGTTTTTAAATCCCCAACCATGGACCGCATTCTGAAGAAGAAGCACAAAGCTATAGAATGTCAGTCTAAGCCTTGCATCTTTGTAGGATATCTAGATGGCATTAAGGGGTATCACCTTCTAGATCCAGTCACTCATGAGTTATTCATTGAGAAAAGTGTCCATTTTTAGGAGAGTCTTAGAGACTCAACACTTGAAACTTCTTCTCCCTCATTGGATCTACTTCTTTATGATGATTCCTCACCAGATTCAGATTAGCCATAGTAGGTTCTTGAGCCAGAGACATCTTCTTCTTCTTTGAGTTCAGATAGCAAGGACAGTGATGCAGAGTCATCCACCTCTAGTTAGTTAGAGGATGAAGAATTAGCACCTGACTCACCCACTTTTGGGCCACTTTGGGCCAGATAGACACTTGAGAGTGTTGGCACTTGGGTAGGAGATCCCACAGATGACAGATGTACTAAGGGAGATTTTTAGAGAGATCTACATGCCTTCTTTGCTACAGTTTTAGATCCACAGACTTTTCGAGAGGCATCGGGGGTACCTGAGTGGGATAGTGCTATGGAGGAAGAATATTCTTCCTTAATCAAAAATCACACTTGGGATTTGACTTCACTTCCTAAGGGAACAAAGATGGTTCGATGTAGGTGGATATATCATACCAAGTTTGTAGCAAATGGGTCAGTTGATAAGTACAAGGTGTGATTGGTCACCAAGGGTTTCTCAAAGGTGGTAGGCATTGACTACTCATAGACCTTTGGACCCATTGTAAAGATGAATTCTATCTAAGTCACCTTGTCTATTGCAGCAACACACAGTTGGGATGTGCATCAGATGGATGTGAAGAGTGCCTTTCTTCACAGAGACCTAGAGGAGATCTACATGGAGCAGCTACCAAGATTTGTTCAGGATTCTTCCTTAGTATGCAGACTTAGGAAATCTATTTATGGCCTCAAATAGGCCCTTTGAGCTTGGTATGCCAAGATGGATTCCTTCCTTCTCAAAGTGGGTTTCACTAGGTGCCATTCTAATCCCAATGTCTACTTCTTATGACAGGATGATTCACTCTTGATTTTGGTTCTATATGTTGATGACCTTTTGATCATCAAGAGTTCTTCATCAGCTATTACAATGGTGAAGGCATCTCTTCAAGATAGATTTGACATGATAGAATTGGGTTTATTGCACTACTTCCTTGGCATCAAGATCTCACAGTCAGATTCAGGGATTTCTCTTACACAGCCTAAGTATACTCTTGAATTATTGGCTTAGTTTCACATGGCTAATTGAAAGCCATCTCTGACTCCCTTTATATCAAGAGTCAAGCTTGAGGCTGATTGTTCTTCACCATTGGTTGATGCCACTCGGTATCGACAACTTGTTGGTAGTCTCATCTACTTGACTCACACTAGGCTTGACATATCATATACAATGGGACTTGTCTCTAGATTCATGCAGGAACCTCATGAGCTACATTGGAAAGAAGCTAAGAGGATCTTGTATTACATACAGGGTTCACATAGATACAAGATTCATTATAGATTTGGCATAGAGGTTGACTTGGTTGGATATATAGATTCAAACTAGGTTGGTGATTCACAGACTCACAAGTCCACTTTTGGTTACAGTTTCTCTCTAAATTTTGGTTCTATCAGTTGGTCTAGCAAGAAGCAAAATGCTATTGCTATATCATCCATAGAGTTAGAGTATAGGGGAGCTGTTAATGTAGCTATTAAGGCTATTTGGCTTCAGGGGATTCTTTCTGAGTTTGACATTCTTATCAAGTAGCCCACCATCATTTATTGTGACAGCTAGAGTACCATTCAGATTTGCAAGAATCTAGTTCAGCACCAGTGGACCAAGCACATAGAGATTCACATGCATTTCATTTGGGAGCTTATTCATAGTTAGGTCATTGACTTGATATTTTGCCAATCTTCAAATTAGGTTGCAAACATCTTCACCAAACCTTTCACTGAGAGCAAGTTCATTCATCTATGAGCTCTTATTGGGGTGTGGTCCACATCTACAACATCATCTTCTTTTCTTTTATGTCTCTCTTTGGGGGGGGAGTTTTTTCCTATGAGTTTTCTCCTTTTCTCTATCTTATGGGAGATTGCATTTGTACATGGGTACCTCATCAGGTCTAGTTGCCAAGACCCATTTTATATTTCCACACTGCCCACCTAAACTATGCTTATGGGGGGTATTAGTGTAGGTTTTTATCTTTCCCTATTTATTAATTAGGGAAATTTTATTTCTTGTGCATACATGGATTTTTCCTACATTTGTGGGATAGGCTAGGTTATGTGGAGGTGTTTGTCATAGATGTGTCATAGGTGTCATAAGTAAGTCCCTTGATGGGAGTTACTTCTCTATTCTTAGCACCTTGTCACCACCTTTCATGGAGGACTTACAGTCTATTCTTAGGGTGCCTTGTCCACCTTTTGTGGAGGAGTTACTTACGTACTCTCCTATTTGTAGTCCTCACTTTGACCATCTCATGTTAATCAGATTTTGGTTTTCTCCATTTTGTCTTGTGCAATTTATCTTCTTGTGTTATTTTCAAATTGCTTTAGCATCTATGTGGTGTGCACTTGCTTCAACTCGTGTGATCATGTCTCCATTGCACCTGCATTATCTAGATTCTGGCAACAACTCCAATACCTTATTCATTTATCAATAGACAAAAAGAGAAATGATTCAAGACAGATAAATATCAAACAAGTAGATATATACATGATAAAAAGTCATACAAATAAGTCAAACAATAGACAAGTAACACACACAAGTATCTACATGTACTATCATAATGTCTTGTATAATGATGGGGTGAGTGATTGTGTGGGTTGGACTAATTTGGTTATGATGTGATGATGGATGTAGGATAGACTTGGACTTGGGATAGGATTATCATAATGTGATTGTGGAATTGTATGTGCAATAGACTGATGATTAAGATTAAGACATAGGTAAGCATATGGATGTGGGGATAGATTAGGATTGATATAGATAGGATTTACCCCTATTTTAGGATAAAATTATGGATGACATGATGGGGTGTGATAAGGAATTTGTTCTCAAAATTAAATTGAACAGTGGTCAAGGAATGTGATTCAGAAAAGTGATGTTTAAGATGACTAAGTACTAATAATTGACAAAGCTTTACAAGAGTCTAATATAGAAAGAAGAGTATGAAACGATGGGATCAAATAAATTTCAAACTAGTAATATAGTGATTGGATGAGTGCTAGGTATGAAGAGGCGATGATCAGGAAGTGATGGGTGCTAGATTAAATTCTTTGACAAGGTTATGTGTGTGAATAATATCTCGTCAAAAGGATGATGAAGAAATGGAGAGATGGGTGACCACATTTGATTTGGTTCCTAGAAAAAAATTTGTATCTAAATATGGGAATGGGAAAATAAGAGATGGATATCATATGTGATGAAAGACAAACAACATGGATATGGATGTGACTATGGTATTAGTCATAAGACAAGACACCATGGACTATTTTTGGCTTTTTTATTATTTTTTATTTTTAGGGTTTTTGGAATATTTCACTTTTTAAGGATTTTAGGAATATATATATATACACTATACAAATGGGGTTACTAGAAAGGGGAATACCAAGCCTAGCAACCAAAATGAGGATGGATGGAATGATATATGAGATGAGAAAAAAGATGAGGGTGATGTGGAAAAGGGGATGAGGGTCAAAGAAGAAAGGACTAGAGATTGCCTATGACCACATTATGAAGGAAATAAATGTCTATTAACCCAATGTGCTCATTAGAGGATATGCCAAGATGATTCCAAAACATTTCTCAAGACACCTTCCCCATCTTTATGAAGGTCAAGATGGGAAGAAAGGAGGGACATAATAAGATGCATGATATTATGATGGAGGATGGGTAAGAACAATGGATGGTGGATATGGACAAGGGATGGATTGAAAAGGGATATGAAATGGATGGATTTTTACCCGTGTTGAGGTATAATGCAGATAATAGATTATTTTACCATGATGCCAAAAACTAGTTTTCATCATGGTACTTTCTCAAGGCACTAGAAGATTGGTTTTCACCATTGGATGAATGATTTTTATTTTCTTTTTTTGAACTTTTTGACTTTTTAGGTATCTTGATTTTATTGGATGTGGGTACAAGATGCAGGAATGATAACATTTGTTGAATCTTTAGCTGACACCTATTCTAGAGATATGTGATGCTAGTACCATGTTATTTCCATTGGATTTATTAATTTCCTCATGACATTTAGTGATTCTTTATGGTGACCCATCTAGATATCTAGACCTAGTGTCTTCATCAGCCCTATAAGATACAATGTTGCTTAAGTGGGTAATGTGAGGTATGGATCCAATTATATCTTGAGGAGGATGGATGGGACTTGAATGAATGATAGGATCATGATAGGATGGTATAATGGGTGATTTAGTATTAAAAGTCGTATACATCATTGGAGATGTTGGACATTCTTAATTTGATTGGTACCAATTAATAAAAGATTGTAAGAGATCTAAGAGGCTTTGAATTCATGGTTCAACTCTGATCTAATTATTTGATGGATTATTGGCCATGCTAATAGTGATTTTTACATTATTTAGATTTGATGATTGGTTTTGACTTTGATTTCCCCCTAGTGCTTGATTTTGGGCTTCACTATAGGAGATTGATTTTTGACTTGATAGATGGTGATTAATTTGACTTTGAGAGTCCCTTAGTGCCTAATTTTGGGCTTCACTAAGGGAAGACACTTTTGGATTAGGCTGATGATTTGTCTCTTCTTGATTTTGAATAATGGGATCAAAGATGACTAGATAATGATTGAATTTTTTAATATGGTCTTGGACATCCATATTTGTGGCACTTATTATATTACTCAAGGAAGGGTCCAATGATGTATGTTCTTATTCATCCCTATGGAGGGAAGTGTTTAAATGATAATTGATAGGAAGAAAGGGGTCTATTTTGGATGAAGGTGGTGGAGATGGTATGGTGAGGTCAATGAGTGCTAATTAGGAAGCATGGCCTTCATAGGGGTTCCTAAGAGACCCAATTTTGACATCAGAGAAAATCTCCTCAAGATCAACAAAAAGATCACTAAGACTAGCTATAGTATATGAATCCAAGGTAGGATTAGATTTATGTTGATAATATTCAATAGATTAATATTAGGTTTAGTGGGATCAATATGTCATATGGGTGCATGGACCATCATGTTAGTGGTGACTATTAGTTATAAAATGGCTTCCAAAGATATAAGAAGGGGAGTATAAGGACCCACATCACTTTGTGACTTAGACATAGAAGCATTGGACTTTAGATTAGATGCTTAGTGATGTGATAGGTAGTAGATGAGGTGGAAAAGATTGGATTCCCTTTACTAATATGGGAATAGGTAGTTGATGGGTTATGATTAGTGGATGGAGGATTGTGATGGGACTCACATGAATGAGTTTGGGATCGAGGTGCAATGATTTGAAGGTGTCAATACCTTCGAGAAGTGGAATACCCATATTAAGGAACCAAAAGAGGATTTCATCCTTGTTGGAATATATATATTAGTCTATGAAATTAGGGTCTAACTTCATGATGATGGATGATGAAGAGGGCTGGGGGATTAGATATGGTCTCTTGAACAAGATAGGTCTGAATGCCTAATCTAGTATGAAAAGTGATGATGACGATGAGATAGATGAAATGTGATGAAGATGATATAGGACTAGGATAAGATTTTAGATTAATAGTATAATAGGTGCTAATGACTTATCAACAATGCCTAGTTTTCAAGCTAGCAAAAGGGATTGGGGATTTGATGGGTGCCTATATTCAAAATAACAAGATGTTGATTGGATGGGTGCTAGTTATTAATAGGCAAGATGGTTTGACAAGAGATAATTATATTTATGATTGATGGGTTGCTAGATTGAAACCAAAAAAGTGACAAGATGCTAGAAATATATTTACTAGGTATGACATCTGACCAAATGATGAGTGATAGTAGACTAAAATGATGGGATGATATGAAAGGACAAAAGGACTAGCTCAATCCTTAGACTGATTTTCTCAAGATGGGAGGGGATAGGATTATGTGATGAAGGTGATTACGATAATAGGACAAGGACAAGTATGATGATAGGTGATCATGAAGTGATGAGGGATAATGATGGGGATGGTTTGGACACATATGTGACCTAAAGAGCTAACTAAGATAAGATAGGGTGTGGTTAGAATAGATGGGTGATGAAGGCAAGGTCAAGACAAATGATTGATTATGGATTAGGTAGACTTAGGATAAGATGTGGATGACAAGACAAGATGTGATTAGGATATGTGGGTGATGGGGGTATGACCAATGATGAGTGGAGATGACTAGACTAGGATGAGATGAAGATAAGATGGGATATGAAGGATAGTATGAGACATGTAAAAGGATGTACAAAAGATAATATGTATAAGGGGATGATGACAAGGATGTAAAATATTATAGATATAAAAGGATGATGGGATAAGGATGTAGAAAAATGATAGAATGATGAGGCAAGGATATTTAAGATGATATGTGAAAAAGACCTAGATAGGCATATAGGTTTGGGTTAAAGGCTGACTTGTCTCATAAACAACACTGGTTTGGCACAATACACATGCAAGAAAGTAGACCACAAACCTATGATTAGTAAACTCAAAGGTATGTAACTCGATGCTCATACCATCTAATGGCCTCATGGGTGATATTTTAGTTTAATGACCCATTAAAAAATCAACCAAACCCTCTTGACCCCATTTTCACTTAAAGAATCTTAGGAGTTTATACTACCTCTTAGAGAAAAATACCTATTATGGCTGAAAGGTCCTATGCTAGGTTTGCATAAGTTTTCTAGGTTCATCCTCGATATATGTAAAGGTATAGTGGGGCCCAAGTCTATATAAAATGCTATCTAATTTCCTTGTGTATTTGAGCTTCAACATCCCTCACTCCATGTAACCTTTTATGGGGAATTATGCTTAGGTGCCTAACAACATGTCTCCTAATATTTAGACTTCGTTAGAACGCAAAGTTTGGTCTAATGAGTGGTGGTGAAATATATGTCATCAAACCCTAGAAATAAAAATAAGAGGAGGGTTTATAGGTGCTTTTTGATCCTTCAATAATTGTCACAAGGATTCAAGGAGGAGAGAATACACCACCGTATCCCTTGGGTGACAAATAGGAAAACCAAAAAGAAGATTAATTAACCAATTAAGATTAATTGTGAGATATTTACAAGATGAAAGATTATACAAGATAAAATGATTAAAGGGATATATATGATAAGATTATCAAAGTGATTCAAAAATGATTTTTAAAGTGAAAAAAGGAGTCTTTGACAGGTGGCTTGCAAGCCATGATTAGTAATTTAAATTTGGCAATCAAAATAGGTAACCTACAATACAAGGATTAGTAGTTTCGATAATCAATCTTGAGGGAAAAACTAAAAGAAAATATGTTAGACCAAAATATGACTTGTAAAAGAAGATGTTAGCAACTCAAAATTTATCCATGTAAGAAACAAAAATGTTAGTCTAATAGGACTTAAGAAAACACCCTAAAAAATCATGATTTGGCTCTACAATTTCTTTGGGTGAGTAGGCCATGATGTAGGGGTCTAGGGGTGGTAACCCCCAATAGGGTTAAGGGGAAGTACCCCTTATGGGGTCCAAGGGTAACACCCTAGGTGTGTTCCTTATTATGGTATTAGGTGGGGTCGAGGGGTAAATCCCCCAGAACCAAAGGCAATTTGGGCCTTATGGGCCCATCTTAGAATGACTCAAAAATCAATAAAAATGGCTCTTAAAAATACACTCAAAAAGAACAATTTTAAAGGGGAAATTAGTGCAAAATTGTAACTTCAAAATGCAATATCACAACTACCAGTACAATATCACAATTCAGTTGTGATTTTTCAACAGGCAGTTGACCATGATAGTCAGACTACAAAATCATGACTGTTAAGCAAAGTTACAATTACTAAGGCAAAATCACAATTCTCAAAATTTTGTGATTAACATTTTTGCACTGTGATGGAAAATTATAAAATTATAAATTTTATTTGTTGTAAGTGATTTCTAGAAATACCAATGAGATTGAATATCTTTTAGAATGTTTCAAAATCACATGGGTGAAGCTAATTTTTTTAACTATGACAGATTACATATTTTTTGGATTGTACTATAATGTTCAAAAATATTTGCTTAGATGATAATATATCTTAATAAACATAATGATTAAACTATTCAGTCTAATGGTTAGGTAAAATATCAAGTAAATGACTAAAATTACACCCTAGTTATATCAAAACATAAAATCACTACTTATACTATAAAAATACCAATATCAGGTCAAAATCATAGATCTACAAGTTGTGATATTGTGGCTAAAGGTTTGACTATTAGATTCTAGACCAATTTCATTTTTTTGTAAAGACCCTGCATATAGAAGATACAAAACTAGGTTTTACAACACAAAATGTTCATTGTAGACACACATGGGGTCAAAAATGATAGTCAAGAGATAAAACAAGTGATATTATGCTTACTTTTAGAACCTATAAAATTGCAATTAACGAATGCAAAACTGTAATTACCAGGGCAAAACCACTACTTTCAAAGTTATGATTTTGCTTAAATACCAAAACCTACCAAGATAAGACCACTAACAGTTAGACAAAATTGTGACTTAGGTGTGTAAAATCTCTATTTATAGTGCAATATCACTAATCATGAAGTAGAGATTTTACACAAGGATAAAAATTGCAAAAAAATCCAAAGCCATTGGTAGTTAGAAAAAATTGTGACTTCATAAGAAATATCACTATTTATAGTACAATATCACAATTTGTGAAATCATGATTTTGCACAAGTGTGACAACCTATGATGAGAAAAAAATGGTTAGTGGTAAAGTTAGATAGTTAACATAAAGTTGTGACTTTTGGGGTAAAATTACAACTACAAAGTCATGATTACCATTACAATGTCAAAAGTTTCACTTGTGAATGCAAAATTTCAAAAAATTGATACTTTTCTTCCACTAGTAATTCGTATAAGCTACTAAAAACACTTCTAACAAGCAAAATGATCAAATTGGGAGGCATCTCCCACTATGTTCACTAAAATGTAGAGTGGAATTTGAGCTTAATGGATTAGACTATGTAATTTAATCACCCAAAATATCAAACCACTTAAGTAAGATCTAGAGCCATTAGAAACAAATGCAATAGATGAATTCACAATTCAAATCAACATTATGATCCTAAATCTAAATGCTCTAAATCATAATTAAATGGAATATGAAAATAAGAGGATGGGATTTAGGTTACCTTAGACTCAAAAATTTGACATTATGTTGGCATGATCATGGATGTTGATGTTGGATTAGATTAGCATGGAGATGTTATGGATTCAATGCTTACTTCCAATAGAGGAAGAGTCTTGTTTATATAGAATAGGGAGGGAATAATCAATGGCTGAAATTCAATCTTGGGCCATTTAAATCCATGGTTGAGGATTATTTAAGGAATTTAAAATTCATTAGAAGCTTCTAGATTTAGAGGCTTCTAGAGAGAAAGGGTAAGAATAGAGAGGATTATAGAATCATCTAATTCTAGAATCCTCTTAGGTATTAATTAGGCTTTGATAAGGGTTTAAATAGGGATTAGGTGAGTGATTAGGGACTAGGGGTGTAGGAGAGCCTAGGGATAGGATTAATAGGTGGGTAGGTGGGTCATATGAATTTAAAATTCTCAAATAATAGATAAGTGGGGATTAAGATGGGATAATGGGGATTTAGGATAAATTAATGAAGTAGTGGGATAATAATAAGGCTAGTAAATGAAGATGAATGGAGGGAGATAAATGACTAAGATTAGGTTAGGGGGTGATATTAAGATGAAATTAGAGGGAATAAATTAAATATGCAAAATTAGTGTCGACTAATAGTAATATTAGTGATGTTAAATGAAGCAAGTGAATTTATACGCATATAATTTGTATCATGAAGTGTGGCTTGAAATAAAAAAATTACTTTTTTTGGTCCAAGTATTATTTCCATTGAAATTGTGCCAAGTGGTGGCCATAATACTTGATGTGATTTAACAATGAATATATATATATATATATATATATATATATATATATATACACACATACATACATACATACATACATACATATATATATATATATATATATATATATATATATATACACACATACATACATACATACATATATATATATATATATATATATATATATGTATGTATATATATATGTATATATATATATGTATATATATGTATATATATATATGTATATATATATATATATATATATATATATATACATATATATATGTATATATATATATGTATATGTATATATATATATATGTATGTATGTATGTATGTATATATATATATATATATATGTATGTATGTATGTATGTATGTATGTATCTATGTATATATATATGTATATATATATATATATATATATATATATATATATATATATATATATATTGCATATCAATTCCTAATGCATGTAATTATAATATGTTTCAAATGTTCTCAATTGATTTATAATTGATAACATATTTTTTGATGATCTTTTGTGATATTAAAACTTCAATAAACAGTTCATCATTTTGTCCTTCTATGTACTTGATACTTGCATTATTTTGTAATTATTTTTTGGTGTACACATCTTGAATAAAGTAATCCTACAAAGTATTAGATGTATTTTTGTTAGGTAAGATTTATTAGGTACATCTATTGATACTTATAAATCCTCAAGACTTTGTCTTCCTTTTTGATTAGATGTTTGTATGGGTTAATGATGCCTTATGCATGTTTCCACATTACTTGTCCTATGTACCCCACTTTTATAAATATTTAATTCCAAAACCACATCTGGTCAAATTGGTTTGAATAGAAAATTCATTAAAAAGTGTTTAAAGATTTAGTGTTAAGTATTCGATATCTTTTGAAGAGATTGTTTATGTTTTTGAAAATTCATGTTAGCTATAGTATTTTTCTTATCCTAGCTATCTTTGAAATGTTATTTAACTTTTGGGATAGTAGAATCATGGACCTCCATAGGGGGAAAATAACTAGCACCATCTTGAGGAGAGTTAAGAAGAATAATAGAATAATCCATAAGATAATGGGTAGGTTTTTAGGGGTTTCAGGCATATAAATCATATACAACCTCTAAATTAAAAAATAAGGATAAACACTAAGATAAAAATGAGCACAAGTAGAACAATATAAAATAATACCCTAAGTTATGTGTATACACATAATATTTTCAAACTTTTATAAATTACTGACACTCTTTATCTTGAAAAAACTAATTGAGTTTCAATCTCTTTAAGTGCGTGCCCTAAGGGGTGAATTTGGAAAGGGGTGGGTAGACCATTAGTGTTTCATAGGATTGTTGTCCCTTTTTCCACTTATTGTCTACACATTTGTCTCCTAAAAACCATTACCCTAAGCTTTGCCTCCTATTTTTCACCCTCCTCGAGTCATTTACCACCCTCATTAGCCCTTTCCCTAACCTAAACCCCTTTTTGATATTTTACATGACTATGTTGGCCATATCAACCTTATATTCATATTTACAAATCTTATTAAGGACTAGGTCACCCCTGGCCAACCTAGTTCATCACCTAGTATGTTTTTTGTCAGTTACGATACTAGGTCAATTAGGTCAACCTTGTCGGCCAAAAATTTTAGAAGTGTTTAGGGTTAGATCCACATATATAAATATAATAATTTTTCCATTTATAAAAGAATATAAGAATAAGTAAGATATATTATGTATTTACTTATCCACCATTCTACTTGATGACAAGCTTAGGATTTCATACTTTATTTGGAGATATAGATCTTGTCTTATATAAAAGTCTTTTGGATGCATTGATAGTTTTTGTAACCTAGAGCTAATTTATCCTTGTCATCCTTACATACCACAACAACTTATTATGAAGCACCTTGGCCAAGGGAGATATTGAGGCTTGGTAGGTTCATCTTCAAAGGTGAGTATTCTTAACTTTGTTCCTCCTTTGTAAGAGTAGATAGATATGTATTTGCACTTCTCTTCCATGCATTAAGATTATATATACATTGATGTGAGTATATGTATTCTATGAATATTTACTTTTATTTTTCATTACCCCCACTTTGTGACACAAGCTTTGGTGAGCACTAGATTATATTTTGCTTTACTTGTTATTAGTTTAGTGAATATGAAAACATAGGACCTAGTTAGGGTTATTGCATAGTTTTCCTTGACTGGAGGCTTTAAAAACCTCCTTAATGATATTATTATGGTAAGAGGTCTCCTAATTAGGTCTAGTAGGTCCATATTGGTCATGACCCCAATTATCTAATGTATCCCCAATTAGAAGTGTAAGTAGCATCTATCTTCTTCGAGATAGGATTGATTTATAAATCTATTGCATTTATTTTTGCATACATTCTAGTGAACCCGATATGAATCTAACCCTTGTAGGTTTTATTTCATGCCTTTCATTTTTATCATTTTATTATTTTCCTATATTTGAGATACTAGGTTGACTAGGCTGGTATAGTTCTAACTTTTATTTGTAGGTTTAACACAAAGTCACATTAAAATGACTATGTTATTTTTATGTAGGTCTTCATCAAATACAGGGTATTAGATCAAGTAGGTTGACATAATACTCTTATTCAATACCAAAATAATATACTATATTGAATAGGTCAACTTAGTCTTATAGTCAACATCTAGATAACAAACTACATCAACTAGGTCAACTTAGTCATCTTAACAAGCTTCAACAAACAGGGTTCCATAGAACTAGGTCAGCCTAATTGACTTAATTGGCAGAACTTGAAAGTAGCATTCAAGGAACTTAAATATAAAATTTTCAATCCTTAGCATCTTCTAACCCACCAAGGTTCCTTTATTTCTCTCTCTTTCAATTCAGTACTTCATTACAGTTCTATTTTGTGAAAGTTGGTAATCTTCAAAACTATAATCCTACAACAAACTAAGTCGACCTAGTTGACTTAATTTTTTAGTCTATCTTTTCCTTGAAAGTCTAGGTTGACCTAGTTGACTTAGTTCTTAAGGAATCTTGTTTATACAGAACAATAACTACCCTATCAAATCTATTATGTAATGTTTTCATACAATATCATTTAAACTGACTCTGTACCATTCTTAATTTGGGAATCAATAACTATATTCTATTAATTAATTCACACATTCATTTTCAACTATTTGCATGCTTAGAGTAGCTCACATAGTCTAATTAGGTTGTTTTACAAAAATACTATTTAGTTGTACTATTTTTATAATTTTTCACACACTATCAAATCACATAAATTTCAAAACAAATTTAACATTTGTCTTCCCAAGGCCTACCTACTTGAATTTCATCACCAAGGGGGAAGATAACTTGGTTTTTTGGTCAATTATAAACATGTGGTTAATGGTATATATTGGTAAATAACCCAATATGATTATTGTTGTGGGATTGTGAAATAAGGGGGTAGGCCCCAATACCAAGCCAGTACTATTGCCAACACAGATCTCTTTTAGCCTAAACATCCTAAACCATCCATAGATTGATTTATAATTCTCTATTTTTAGACAGATTCACTACCACACTTAAAATAAAACTTTATAATAATATAACAACACTCAAGATGACTACTTAATTAGAATTTACTTTTTAGTTGACTATTTTATCTTTGATCATTGTGTGTTGTATTGCAAAAACTTGTATTGGCCAACATTAGTACTAAGTCGACCTAGTTAACTATGTATCTTTATCATATTGTCTTATTTCCTATCTACATTACTAAGTCAACTTGGTCAACTCTATACTCTTCTACCTTCTATCTAGTAGTACTAAGTTGATCTGATTGACTCTATACTTTTATCTATATTTTTGATTTTTCATCAGCTTTTTCCTTCCTTATTTTTTATCCTTCATCATGAAATTTCTATTTAAAGACAACACTGAGTTGAATTTAATAGATATAATGAGTCTTACCAACCCTAATAGGTTCTCCCATAAATAGATTATGGCTCCTACCCTAGATTAAATTAATGTGCATGTAGCCACTCACACTACAAACTATGGGACCCCTCCTCATTCCTCTTCACTTTGAAATCTTCTCTTCTCATTAGAAGATCAACCTAAATTAGAATATACCCAAAAAATTCTTTTCTTCATCAATGAGTTTCCTCAACATCGAGGAAAGTGTATGTAATCAAAATCACATGATGTACATGAATTAATCCTAGATTGGATAAGATAGAGCACACCTATACTTTTGATTGGGTATACACTTGTTAAGCGGGAGCATGACCAATATGGGGATCCATTAGAATAGATTAGGGGATCAATTATGTTACTTATCAAAACATACCATGCTAGGAAGGGTTCCAAAGCCTACAGTTTAAAACAATCATACAACAACCCTAAAAGAGTCCCATGGTTTAATATTTTCACTTATGATAACAAACATGAGAGTAAACTATTTTAAAAACAATAAAAGTAAAATAATCAAGTGCACACCAAAGATTATGGCACAAAGTGGGTTTTAGAACAAAACAAATAAAAAACTAAGCTAAACATGCATAGGAGACATATAATCATGTCAATGTATACAAAATCCTAATACATGGAAGAGAAGAATACATACTCATTATCTATCTACTCTTACAAAGGATAAACAAAGTTAAGAATACCTATCTTTGAAGATGAACTTGCCGAGCTTCAATCTCTCCCTTGGCTAAGGTGATTCACAAGAGATTATTGTGGTTTGTAAGGATAACCAAGATAAATTAACTCTAGGCTACATAACCTACCTAAACATCTAAAAGAATTTTCCATAAGACAAGATTGGAGCTCCAAAGAAAGTATTGAACCCTAAAGCTTTATTCCTCAAGTAGAATGGTCAATAAGTAGATGTTCATTCACACTTTTTTGCTTGATTTAACTCTCTTTTAATAATGATGAAATGAACTTATATTTATAGGTGGATCTTACCTAAAAACTTTTAGACATGTTGGTTGTACTAGGTCAAATGGGTCGACCTAACATATTGTTAGGCTAACTCACTAGGTATGTGGTAGGTCAGTTAGGAGGCCAAAAAACCAAAAGAGTTAAATTATCCCCAAAACACACTAGGTCATTTGGGTTGACCTAGTTTGATGAATAGGTCAAAAGGGTAACAGGGCAAGAAATGAAGGAATAAAGCATGATAATGACTGGAATGGATATGAAAGAGATAAATAATCTTAGGGTTCTTGGTTTTAGGAAGCAAGAGTGTAGATGCAAGTGGTAAAAGGAATAAAAATCTTATGAAACACTGATGGTCTGCCCACACCTTTCTCAGTGTACCCCTTAGGCATGCACTCAGAGAGATTGAGATTCAATAGGTTATTGAAAGATATTTTTTTTAAATAATCAATATAATTTTGAAAATATTACATGTATACATATGCCCTAACTGAAACTCATCATGTGTCATGTAAGTGCAACATGGGATGGTGCTTCAAGATAGAACATAATAACACATAATGCTGATGCTAAGTATGGTGTAGTAAGTAACAAATAAGATTAATTAAAGGAAAAAATTGAAAAACAAATACCTTTAACTTACCTTAATATTGTATATAAATAAGAATATTTAAAGAAAGTGAAGGTATCTAATGTAAAGCACACTAGGTGAACCTGTAGAAGTTAGTGCAAAAAGTAGCCAAAAATTGAAATTCATGGAAGATAGGCATATAGTAGTGGTTAATAGAGACAAAGATTCTAGGAAATTTGGTAAATTAGGATTGTTAAGGCAATGCTTAAAATATTTAAGGCTAATAAATGACAAAAATATGGTAAATGAATGACAAAAAGATAGAAAATGAATGGCAAGTGATAAGAAATAAATGACAAATAATATGAAATAAATCACAAATGTTATTGGAAAGAAAAGGACAAATGACAAGTAAAAAAAATGGAAAAAAGGAATGTAGAACATGCTAAATTACATTGGGAATTATGTAAAACACAAATGGAAAAATGAGATATCAATGCAAGAAAACTTGAACAAAGATATGCAAGAAAGGGAAAAGTAAACTCATGTAAGATAGGCATGAAATAATCAAACATAAAGAAAAAAATATGAAATCATGTTGAATGAAATGTAATTGAAGATGTGAGAAAAATATGAAGAAGATATATATAAAGAGATACATGTAATAATGGAAAAAGAGGTGCGGACTCAACTGTTCACAATAGAAGGGTATATAATAATGATAAATGAAAGAAAAGAGTGATCCATAGTTACTCAAACATGTTTTATTCTAAGGATAGATAAAACTGAAACAAATTAGTGCTAACATGTTTTTAAGAGATGAAGAAGAGGGAAAACATATTTGGAATCATAATTTTCATGTCAAGGGGGGAAATAAAATGGGTGGAGTAGAGAATGTAGGAAAAACCAAGGTAGAGGAACTCTTTATTGAAGTCAAGACACTCAAATTAGGTTTGTCAAAACAAGAGGACTTTCAAATTTAAGGAATTATGAATAACTTATCTTAGCAACACAAGTATTGGGTAAAAAAATGGAGTATATAGATCATCCCATGAAGGCTATATGCATGAAAATTAAAATGGATCTACCTCCCCATGACGTGTTCCCCATTCTTCAGGACCCTATACATAGTCATTGATCTACTAAAAAGATTGGGTAATTGTGTGAGAAAATAGGTAGCACCATAGAGTTTTTTGAAATCCCTTATTCCAATATACTGGCCTATTGTACCCCAAAGGACTTCAGCTCTATGTGAAGCCAACTATGGAGTTTGAGCTTTGATTAGAGATAGAAGATGTGTTAGTAATCACATATTTTGGTGTGAATTTGACTTATTAGATTTATCTATTGCCTTTTAGATATCATTAATTTTTATTTCAAATTATTTGGATTTTAAATTTCTTGAAAAGAAAGAGAACTTCAAAGATCATGGGATCTAAGAGAATTATAAATCCAAGTGAAATAAAAGTGCTATCTTGACTTCAACCTTATTTTATCCAATGTGGAGGTGAAAGAAAGGGATAAATCAAGAGGAAATGACATGTGAAAAAATTTGAATTGATTTAAATAAAAAAATGTGTGACAAAGGGGAAAGAGGGATATAATGACATTAAAGTGTGATTTTTTATCATAAGACTGAGGGAAATGGAGGAAAACATGTTAACATAGATTGTTATGCAAATTTTATCTAGTAAAAGAAGCAAAAGTTAATGTCTAATAACAAGGATCACACACATGAAAATAATGGTAATTTTATGAGGGATGGGTCTTATCCATGGTCTTACAAAGAAAATCATAAAAGAGAGATCCAAGGGGTGTCAAAAGTATAAAATGCAATAAGATAAAGAAGACTATGGTACATCAAGAGGTAAATGCTAAAGAAAGGTGAAAAAATGATCATAAATCTAATAAGGGAAAGAATGACATAAAAAAAATACAAAGAATAAAAGAGATATATAAGGACAAAAATGAAAACAAATGCCAAATGTGATGTATAATAAATCCAAAAGAACATAAAGGAAAATGATGATGCTTAGGAAGGTGAAAAAGAAGAAAAATGCATAAAAACAAAGAATCATGACACAAAAAGAACAATTAAAATCTATAATAATGTCTATATCAAAGATGAACATGTGAAATACAAATCTATAAGTCTTGAAAGGTTTCTTGAAGTTGGATGTGTTTGTTATTATGTATTGGAGGAAAAGAGTGGGCATCACAAGATGCCCCAAAGGGTAAGTGGATGTAAGGATGGGCATCACAAGATGCCCCAAAGTCTTAATGAATATATGGATGGGCATCACAAGATGCCCCAAAGTCTGAATGAATATATGGATGGGCATTGTAAGATGCCCCAGAGTCTAAAGGGACATGTGGATGGGCATTGCAAGATGCTCCAAAGTGTGAGTTAGAATGAGGCGATATTGAACCATTAGAATGATGTGTATTGGATTGCTAGGTGCATTTGGAAATAGGTAAATGTGTTGGTTTGTTAGATTTTAAGGAGGTTGATTGTGACATATGATGTGTAGGAGAGGTATGTGGAGATAAAGGAGGTAAAGGAGGACCATGTATGATATGCTTTGGAGTAGGCATTTAAACTAGGTATTATTTTAGTTCATGTGGACTAAGAGGTTGAATTTCAATAGATGCCACAGCATGTTTAAAGTTATTCATGTTATATATCCTTTCCTTATTGGTGTAGGAAGAAGGATCAATTATTTTTTGGAAAAAATTGGTGGATGAGGGTTGTTCATTATGTAATTTATGTTGATGTGATTGTGGTTCTTGAGATTGATTGTGAGAATCTTGAAGATAGTCTTGATAATGTTATTTTGTAAGAATATTAAGATTGAAATGTGGACTAAGCAGGGAAAAAATAAAAAATTGGTGATCATGATAAGACTCATGAGAATGACCTATAGTAGCATGCCACCAACAAAATTTATCTAGATTGTACCATTTTGGATGAGGTTTGGAAGGATCAAAGCTCATGGGTTTAGAGGGTGGAAATTTCATCATAAGTTGTCTTAGACTCAAGGGAGGGTGGTTTGGGTTAAAATTGGATGGTTCATGTTGAGGTTGGGGAGACTTAGATGAATCAATGGTATTAGAATAAGATTGCAAAGATTCTTTAGTATTTGTTTGAGTGTTTTAAATTGAGTCATAAGAAAGCATTGTCTTTTTTCTTGGTTTAAGGCTTCTTATAAAGTTTTTGGTGAAAAAATCAAACTTTGTATTAAAGATAAGGTTTAAATAAGTGATAAATAGTTTTATAAGAGTGTCATCATTCATGTTATGGTCCACTTTATGAGTGAGGGACTTCTGTTGTTTGATGAAAGTATGAGAAGATTAATTAGGAAGTTGCTTGGAATTGATGAAATGGCTAAGGTAATCTTTAGGAAGGTCATCATGTTGGAATTACTTCACTAGAGCATTGACTAAATCCTCTATTTATGAGATGGAATGTCTAGGAATCTAGTTATACGATTCAAGTGCATCACTAGCAAAGGTTTTGGCTAAGATATTAGTGGTACAAAGGTATTACTTTGGACCCATTCTTTATAGATATTGCCAAAAGGCTTAAGAAAGAGAGTAGGGTCTTTAGTCCCATTATATGTCATAGTTGGAGAAATATTTCCAATATCTATGGATTGAATAAATAGAGATAAAGGTTCATTTTGAATATGTTGAAGCATTTTGTTATTTATTGGAGGTTGAGGGATGATATTTCCATTGGCATCTCTATGAGGAGGGACAAAATTTTGATTTTGTTGAGGCATGATGATTTGAAATGGTTGAATAATCATGTTGCATAAGTTTTGTTGCATGTTCATCATTTGAGATTGATTGGTTATTTTTATTATGTTCATTTGTTGAATAACTCATGAAATAAGCTGAGTTCTATAAATAGGTTGATTGGTGCTTGTTATTCAACAAATGAACATGAAAACACTTCTTGAATAACTTGTGAAATAAGTTGAGTTCTATCGATAGGTGGATTGGTGCTTGTAGGAGGGGTATGAATGTTGATAAGAAGAGGATTGTTAGTGTTTGTGAGAGGAGGATCCTTTGTATGTGGAGGATTCCCAACATTGGTGTTAGTTGTATTGAGTGTGGTAGAAGAAGAAGGAAGCTTGGTAAGGCCACCATTCTTGTGAGGAGTGTAGATAATATTATCATCAAGGTTTTTTGAATATTTGGGAACCTTTTAGATTATCAATTTGAGTAGTATGATTTGGTGAAGGAATCCCAAAATTAGTACTGGGGAGAGAATTAAGATGAAGGATCTCACCTACATTGCATTGTGTAGTGAGTGGTTTAGGCTTAGGAGAAGGGGAAGGAAGAAATTGGATAGTTTCATCAAAAGTAATGAAATAAGTGAGGTTACTATCCAAGTATTTAATAATGTAATATTATTGAATAAGGGAAGGCTACAAATATGCCATCATAATGAAACAAGACTTGATAAACACACAAGGAGAAGAAGTGACAAAAAATAGTACTAGGTCAACCTAGTGAAAAAATAGGGACTATAAAACTATATAGGGTCGACTAGGTTGATCTAGTACAGTGTCTAGAAATTGGAAAAAAAGGTAAAAGAGGCTAAAAATAGTGCTAAGTTGACTAGGTTGACCAAGTATAGTGCATAGGGGCTGAAAAAGATACTAGTTTGACATGGTCAACCTAGTACATCAAACTGGGGTTGATTTCTTATTTTGCTTATATCTTTGGTTCTAATCATCCTTTTTGTAAATCATAAAATGTGTTGGATTGATGATGATGTAAGAAATATGATAAAGTTTATATCAATTTGTGAATTGAAATAATATAATTTTCAAATAATGAAAATCAATAAGTACTAAAGGGAAACAAATAGTCAATTGAATTGACTCTAGCCAATCCAATTGACGCACACAAAGCAAAATCTTGCACTAATTCTAGCTAATGAAAGATTTTTCACATACAATTGATCAAAGAGCAAGCAAAAAACTTGAAAGTAAAACTAGCTACTTGGTCAACCTAGAATGTTAATTAGATTATTAAGAATAATTTTAAATGATAGGGAGTTGGCTATAAGTAAGGTACTAGATAAAAATCTATAGATGGTTTCAGGTGAATTTAGGATGAAAGGGAATATAGTGGAAATGATACAATCTTGGTATTAGGGCTTACCCCTTCACTTCACACACTATAGTGATAAGGGTGTCAGGTGCTTAGCCAAAATATACCAATAACCCCATTTTATACTTGACCAAAGCATCAAGTCAGCTTCCCCCTTTGTGATGAAATCCAAGTACGTTGGCTTGGGTAGTCAAATGTTGAAATTATTGTTGATGTTATGTGATTTGGCCATGTGTGCATAAAAAAGAAATAGTGAAACTAAGTGGTTAATTTAAAACCTCCTAATTAGACTATGTGAACTATTCTAAGCATGCAAACAATTGAAAGAAAAGATGTTATTAACATACAAGGTGAATTATAAATTTGAAACAAGGTATAGTGAAAACAATATATACATAACATATAGAACTAAGTTGATAGGGTTGAGCTACTACTATTGAAGATAGGGTCTAGAAAACCTATTAGGTTGACTAGCTCAACCTAGTTGTTTCAGACAACACACAAAATATAAAACTAAGTCAATTAGGTTGATCTAATTGGTTGTACAGGGGCTAAAAATTTGAAGGAAAGTATAAAACAAAAATAGTTAGAGAATAAAAGATTGACCTTGATGGCTCAGAGATGGAAATGAAGGAGATTTTCGATCAAGAGCCTTAGAGAAAACTGATCCAATCTACAGAATTGGGTCAAGCTAGTTGACCAAACTATACAAGAACCTATTAAAAAAGTTAAAAAAGTGTACTAGGTCAACCTAGTTGAACTAGTAGTTTTAACTAGAAGTCCAAAAAGTGCTAAAAATCTGTACTAGGTCAAGTTGATCGATCCAATTGTTTGTTACTATGCATAGAGAAAAATAACTAGGTTGAAAAAATCAAACTAGTATGTCAAAATATATGATAGAAATGATGAAAAAAGAATGAAATAAGGGAAATAAATCTTGCAAGGTTTAGTTTCACATCAGGTTTACTAGAATGTATGCAATCAAAATTGCATAATGTACATGAATTAATCCTAGATCGGATAAGATAGAGCACACCTACACTTCTGATTGGGTATACACTTGTTAATCAAGAGCATGACCAATATGGGGATCCACTAGACCTGATTAGGGGATCGCTTGTATCACTTGTCACAAAATATCATGCCCCTTGTCACAACATATCATGTTAGGAAGGGTTCTAAAGCCTATAGTCTAACATAATCACAAAACAACCCTAAAAGAGTCTTATGATTTGATATTTTCACTTATGTTAACAAACAAGAGAGTAAACTATTCTTATAATAAGAAAATTAAACTAATCTAGTGCACACCAAAGCTTGTGGCACAAAGTGGGGGTTAGAATAAAAAGTAAATAACAACTAAACTAAACATGCATAAGAGACATATACTCACATCAATGTATACAAAATATTAATACATAGAAGAGAAGAATACATACTACATTATCTATCTACTCTTACAAAGGATAAATAAAATTAGGAATACTTACCTTTGAAGATGAACTTGCTGAGGCTCAATCTCTCCTTTGACTAAGGTGCATTGGAAGAGATTATTTTGGTTTCTAAGGATAACCAAGATAAATTAGCTCTAGGCTACACAGCCTACCTAAACATCCAAAAGACTTCTCTATAAGACAAGATCAAAGATCCAAAGAAAGTATTGAACCCTAAAGATTTATTCCTCAAGTAGAATGGCCAATAAGCAGATGTTCATTCATACTTTTTTGATTAATTTAACTATCTCTTTTAATAATGATGAAATGAACTTGTATATGTAGGTGGATCTTACTTAAACACTTTTGGACATGTTAGCTATACTAGGTCGATTGGGTTGACCTAGCACATTTTTGGGCTAACTCACTAGGTTTGTGATAGGTCAACTGGGAGGCTAACAAACAAAAATATCTAACGTATCCCCAAAACATACTAGGTCAATGGGGTCAACCTAGTTTGTTGAATAGGTCAAAAGGTTAACAAGGTAATAAATGAAGGAATAAATCATGACAATGAGTGGAATGGATAGGAGAGAGATAAATAAGCTTAGGGTTCATGGTTTTAGGAATCAAGAGTATAGATGGCAAGTGGAAAAAGGAACAACAATGTTATGAAGCATTGATGGTCTACCCACCCCTTTCCCAATGCACCCCTTAAGCCATGCCCTCAAAGAGATCGAGACTTGACAGGTTTTTGCAAGATACAGAGTGTCAGTAATAAATAGAATTTTGGAAATATTATGTGTATACAGAAAGGATCCTTCTACCATTTACCATCTCATGATAAGTGGTCAAGTTAAGGAATCCTATTCACCTTTTCCCATAATCTCACATGGATTTTGGGATACTAGCTTATTTTATTCTTAACCTCTTCCCTCTATTTTGAACCCTTCTCATACTATGACATCTTCCTCTTTGGTTTCCTTCACCTCTATGCCTAGTATATCTACTAACATGGTGGGTTCTACATCAGTGGGCCTCTTCCAAACCCACTCTTCTCAAATTTTCCACTAGTACATCATTTTTTACCCATGAAAATTATGCCTCTAGTGTTACTTCTTCTCATCTCAATATTAGTACATATTTTTCCACACAAGTAAATTATGCCACTAGTGCCTCCTATACCAAAAAATCTTCTCAAAATACTACTAACACCCATAGTGGTACCCATGCCACTACTACTAATTCCAATGCCTCACATAATGCCCATAATACCAATCAAACCCATCAAATTCTATTACAAAATCTTAATCAAATGAATTCTTCTAAGCTAAAAATGCAAATCAAATGATGCAAATGTAAAATAATATTAACCATCATTAAACCCACCCTCAATAGATTCCATGAGGCATGCATAACCAAAATGTTCTCCCACCTCCTCTTTGATATTCCCATGTTAATATTATCCCTCAACCTCCTCTTGTTAATAAAATAATCAAGCACCTTCAAAATGAGCCTCTTACATCTCAAATTTCTAATATCGATATAGGAGGTATCACCCATACCATTAATGACCTACAATGGGTCAACCGATCCTACTCTCCACTTAAAAAAACATTTAGAAATATATATAAATACTGGGTCAAGTTAAATACCTTTTTTGCTATCAAGTTATTAATAAAGACTCTCATGGGTGATGCTTTAGACTGATACAACCAACTAAAATCTCATTCCATCACTAGTTTGGAAGATTTAGTTAATTCTCTAGTCCAAGAGTTCTAAACTAGTGATATTCTTGAGAATATCTTGGCCCATTTCATCAATTGTAAGAAATTTGAGACTGAAAGCATAAAATCTTTCATCAAATGATGCAAAAACTTGTCTAAAAAATGTGAACATAATATGGTAGATGATGACCTCTTTCATCTATTTACCAATTTATTATTCCCAAGTTGTAATATTAGGTCTAGAATCTCTCTCCACATACTTTGGAAGTGCCTATTAACCAATCCAAGCATTAATATTTCCTCATGCATCAATTTAAGCCATCCCAACCTTTTATAGGTACTTGCATGTTAATCAAGAATAAGAATCATCATGCTACAAATGATGGTGTCATTGAGCCTTATAATACCATGCATACTATTCAATCTATTATTCCTAACCAGACTCCATAACAAGCTTCCCATCCCAACCACATCACTAATCCTCATTTATCTTCAACATATAACATCAATGTTCATAAACCTTTATCCTTAGCAGAATTAAAAAAAGTCTACCAAGGCCTCTTTTGTGATAACTTGATCCCACTCAACCCATGTAATCTTACTATGATCCCAATAAATTTTGTTGGTTTCACTCTAGCTGGGGTCATTCTCATGAGAATTGTAGGCAAATTCATAATTTGGCTATAAATTTCCTTCTCGGTCCTAATTTTGATCATGATTCTACCATTCATAAACATCAACAAGCCTATGACATCACCTTCATTGCCCATGAAACACAAAATAAATCTCAAGATTTGAACCAGGCTAATGCTCATTTGGCCATCTATGAAGATCATCTTCCAAATTACCAAGATAACCAAGACAAGCCTACCCCTTATACCAATAATGTTGATAGTCTTCTTGACCCCACTCCTAAAGAGGAAATGGTCAATATGACTAACATATAAAGGGTGGTTGCATTCATTGATCCTCATCCCACCCACACCCCTCAATTACCTCACACATTTCATGTTATCCAAGACTCTTATCCAACTCACGTAATAGAGTTGTGGCAAGAAGACCTTATATATTTTGATGAACCAATTCCAACACCTCCTTTGGATAACACTTCACATACCATTTATACCATTCCTCTAACCTCTTTACCCATCACCAATGATACTCAAACTTCTATCAACACTTCTCAAACTACACCTTCATCAACTAACCCATCCTCTCAAGACAATCAACAAGCTTGTCCTCTAATTAAATCTTCTACATCTTATCATCATGAATTCACATGCACTTTGGCTCCTCTTTTTGAGGACCTCCTTCAACACTATGCACCTTTTTACAATAGTACTCTAATGGGTTATGATGAATGGGATCCTATTATAGAGCTTACTAATCTCCCATCTCAAATCTCGTTTCTTGAACTTATGTGGATCTCTCCACATCATCATAATCATCTTATGCATATTTTTTTGAAATTAAAATCCCTCGTCCTCCCCTAGTAGGACTTGAAGCTACCTTATCTAGATCAGAAGATAGAATTTTACAATAGTGCAAAGAGATGTCCATATATGTTGATAAAATAATGGACACTTCTCTTTCCATCAAATTCCCCATTACTTCTATGATCCTTGATGAGATTTTTCTTTGTGAAAATGATCCTCCTCTTTTTATCAGTGTGTAAATTGGTGATATCCAAGTCAAAAATGATTTTATTGATGAGGGTTCTGACACTTGTGTTGCCTCTCTTGATTTTATCAAAACCATTAGATATTTTGAATGTAATCTTAAGTCTACACATAACATGTGTCAAGGTTATGAACAAAGGAAAATGCCTCCCTTAGGTTGTGTGTGGCTCCCCATTACCATCCCACCTACTACTGTTCATGTGAAAGTGATTATATTTTACTTTCCTTTATATTATAACATTTTGTTTGGTAGGCCAGGGACTCATTGCATGAGAGCAGTTGCTTCCTCCACCTACCAATGTGTCAAATTTCCTCACAATTGATCCATCTATAGGATTTAGGGTGACACTAATCCTTATATATATCAATAATTCTAAGACAGTGGTGTATTCAATATTCTCACCCTTGAACCCTTGCCAAGCATTCCATTTCATGAATCTCAATGGTTTAATTTTCCTATCAATTCCACCCGAGGTTATAATTGCCACCCTAAAATCATCATGAATATACCCCCTAACCTCATATATTCTAATGATGATGATATTGATGAGATCAATCTAAATATTAAAACCTTGGATTTCTTACCTCATCTCATTTCTCAACTTCCCCCTTCTTTGAAACCTCATTCTCATCAAACACCTTATGATGATATACCCATTATCTTAACTAAGACTCAATATTCCATTCATCACATCACATTAGATGACCAGGTAATCCCTACATATGTTATTGATATTCATGCACCTGATTATGATAATGGATATACCTTAGATCATCCTTTTTTAGGAGGTCTTGTTCAGGCTTGAGATGCTGAAATTATTCATTATCATTCCTCTTTGCTTCAACATTTCAGCATATCTTCTAGTATTCCATCCTATATCATTCCTAATTTTAGATTTTTTCTTCTTGATCATAGGGTAGAGATGGTACACACACCTCTAATTTTTGAAGAACCTCATAGGAGTATGCTTATGGATCATGCTATGATGAGTCCCTATTATTTTGACAAATACCAAGACCCTTCTAGCTAACTTATCCTTGAGATGTTTGAAATTGTCCTTTAGCCTTTTGATCATCTCTCCCCTCCCTCATCTAAGCCTAGTTTGGATCATATTCCCACTCCCTCTATAGCTAAGTCTCTTCTTATTTATGATCCTATTGATCCTTCAGTCGAGCCTTGCCGAGTCTCTCCACCATCCCTACCTTCTCTTGGTGATGATTTGATCCCTTTATTTCAACTTTCACCTTTGCCTACTAGATGGGTCGATCAACCATATTATGATATTCATAACATTTTTGGTCACTAGACTAGAGACTATTCATTAAACCAACCTTCCTCGACTCCCACTCCTCCTATGAGTACACCTATAAAGTCTACTTACAAGTGAATTTGTTACTTTCATGAAATAGATAATCATTCATCCACACATTATTGTAAGTTGTGGCAATATATCAACACCTTGTGTCCCACCACTCCTCAACCCACATATAATAATATACCTCCACTAAAAGTATTACCTAAATATCTTCCTAAATATGGAGAGGTATATTAGCTCTAGCACCAATGTGGTACTCATCACACTAATCATTGTTGCATCCTTTAACAACATCTTAAGGATAAACTCATAAACATTCCCATGCTTACTACCATTCCTTCAATAGTTCACCCTCATAATAAGGCTCCCCCTTCTTCCCCCATGGCTCTGGCACATATGGTTCCTTCTCCAACTACTATTTCTCCACCTATGATTCCCTCACTCAAGGACCTTCCCTTACCTATGGATCCCTCTCCACTAGTGACTCCTTACCCAGTAGCACATTACCCACCAGTGACTCCATCTCCCATAGAATCTATTCCCACACCTTATCCTAAGTAAACCCTACACAATATCCCTCAATATCATAATCCTTCAATAATTCCTATATTTTTTGTTGAGGAGATTTGACGTGAAGTAGTTTCTCAACTTTCCCTGAAAATCGGAGAGACTTTGGCTACAGTCTAAATTCAACTTCATAGAGACTTACCAAATGTTATGGATAAATTATGTGGATAAATATATCAGTTCTTATGAACACAATCATGGTGTTCTTACATTTATTTCCTCATTTTATTTGGATGTGTGCTCCAACTTTACATTTATCTATTTTTATCATCTAACATTGTATCAGACTCTTATCTATCTTACATGGTGACTTTTGTTTTGCACTACATATTGCTTATGATATGATTATTCTTCTTATGTTCCCTTATGTCTTATTTTTCATAATTACATACTTGTTATTCTTGAGTTTGTTTCTTATGGTTACCTTATTCTTTTTCATGATTTTTTGCTATCTTATCTTTATAAACATGAATAATTGTTATTATGATTTGGTTTTACAAACCTTGTTCCCTTCAGTTATTTCTCATTTACCATGTGATTAGTTAGAAAACAATTCATCTCATTAGAATCTCCTTTTACCGATCTAATTTTTATCTCCCCTTCTTCCCCTTTATTCCCTTTCACAAACTAAGCATACACATGGTTGAGACTTGAGATAGCATGTTGGTTCATAGTTAAGCCTAAGTGTTTTGGTTAGTATTATCTTTGGATACTTAGTTTACTTTAACCAAATCCTAAAACTCATTCAAGTGTATCAATATATCTATCATGGTTGGTCATTCCAAGTCTATATGGAGGAGGAATCTTAAAAGCCATAAAATATTCAAAAGCCAAATCATGTAACAAAAGGCAATGATCTAAAAGGCAACATTAAAAATTTCCAAAGTTAAATCACACTAAAAGATATGATTATAAGCACATATTCTCTTTTTAATTGAATCTAAAACTCCACATTTTGCCTCATGATAGAGTCGAGGTCCATTGGGGTGTGATAGGCTAGTAGATTAGAAAAGGAGAATAAAAAATCTTCTAGTGCTACCTATTTTCTCACGTAAGTACCCAATCTTCACAATAGACTGATGACTCTGTAAGGGGTCCTAAAGAATGGGGAACACATCATGGGAAGATAGGTCCATTTTAATTTTCTTTCTCAAAACCTCCAACATCAGTTGATCTTAGTACCACACTTATTTGCCTACACAAATTTGTAACTATAGAAAATAGGTATCCTCCTTATATTGATTTCCACTAGTCACTTAGTGTCTTATCATGTCCTTAGTGTGCCTAATGTCTCCTAAAGTCTTCTCATAAGAGGGTAAAATTATGATTCTTACATTATCTTTTCTACTCCATACAATCCTAATATTTCCCCTTGAGAAATATTATTTTGTTCACTGATCACTCCCCTAGGGATTCCATTTGTGATTTGCATTGTAGGACTTTGGAAAAGATTTGGCCTTCCTCGTAAATTACCAAAAAAATCACATTACCATTAAAAACATCCCATTTTACCACATTTTCATATTGTTCCCACCTCATTGGTGTTACCTATGTGAGTTTTAGTGTAAGAGCATGGATAGGACCTAGCCTTCCTCATACAATTTTCTAATATTCAAGTCACAACAAAATTACATGTGTCAAATATGAGATAAGATGTGATTGATTATGAGTTACACATCACTGACATGTTTCCCAACTTGATTTTGTATGTTTTATGCTTACTTCATTAATCTTTCAACTTTATCTTCTTATTTTTTGATTACATATAAGAATCCAACCATTTATCTTAAAAATTTTCATACTTCCCAACTCGAATTAGTGTAATTAATTTAATACCATTTTACCAATTTTGTTTATCTTTTATACTTACCAATGTGATTTACTATGATTGATTGAATTAATTAATTTTTTGGTACCATTAGTCTTTCACTTGCTTTCCATTTTATTACATGGTTTTCATACTTCCCAACATGGTTTAGTGTGAATTTACTTGTTTGAATTTGGTGCCAATATTTTTCATGGTTTAAAAAAATTATGCCCTCTTGTTTACCACATCTTGGTTTATTATACTTAGTCATATTTTATTATTACACATTTCCCATCATTATTTAGTGTGTAGTGAATTTGTTTTTGATTAATTATGCTTTTCTAAGTCCCTTTTTTCCTATTTATTTTTAACCATGCATATGTACTACATAATGCTAGACATAAAAACACCACACATATGTTTCCCATAACATATACAACAAAAATAAAATACGTGTTAGAAATAAATGTATCTCTGCATCCACATCCATAACCAAAATATAACCCATAAAGATCAACATCCAATGATCAAAACAAAATATCTCTATATATATCATGTGTTTTAAATATAAATAGTATAATAATAAATCACTCCAGTTCTATGGCTAGGTCCCATAATGTCTATCTCGTGGTCTCACCACATTGCCCATAGATGCCTCAAACTATCCCATACCAATAGTGCATTATAATGAGGCTATTCAAGATCTCAAACCTATTACCTATCCCTGTAGGTTGGCCACATAGGCCTGCACCTATCCCAACTAGATAGTGGTATCCATATCAATAACTCTCACTTGATATAGCGCCTATCACACCTATACCTATCCTACTCCCACCCCTGATGGTGGATGAAATCCATTTCCACATACCTATAACTACCTTGCATCCTCCCCCACTATCTAAACCAGCCTATCTAAGCTAGGGCAAATGGTACCAGAGGATCATCCATCATGGTGGGGTCGTATGGTACCAACACTCCATCTAGAATATCATGGTGAACTCCCATAACCAAGGAACCCCATATGATTTCCTCATTTTTAGGATCTAAAAAATTCAAATAAGATAGATATTAGATCACATATATATCTCAAAATATATCTATTTACAATTATTTACAACTAATATTATATCATAAAAAAATATTACTACATTTTTTACCTATTCTAGTATCACTAATCATCGTCTCCCTATCTGATCATCCAATAATCAATTTTTTTCCATCATCCTACCCCAAAATCACATCATTTGTGGGATGCCTCCCAGTGAAATCAAAACCTAGAGTCACCACTTGTGTACATCTCAAGCCTCTCTTTAGTGGTGCCTCTATAGACTAGCTCTACCTTGGGCTGATTGATGCGTCATCTTAGATCACCACTCTCTTTGATTGATATCACCATTGGTACCTATATTGGTGGTGAGACCAAGGTGGCCACTACTCCTATTATGGTGCTATCTATTTTACCTATTTTACCCCTGCATCCACATCCATCCCCTCTCCTCCATATTTTAGCTATCATGCTCGATCAGTCCATAGTCTCACATGCCATAGTTTGATCTCTAGTATCTTGACTTTCACTTTTCCTCTTCCTCTCCCCCTTAGCTCTCTCATATGTCAAGCCCAAAATGTGGGCATTAATTAGAACCCATCAAGTGTGGGAGTCTAAACTATCTTGAAAACCATGCCATAGGATACACCTCTACCCACTAGGTATAATGGCGCATGATCTACTATCAAGGCAAACCTAGTACCATAATCACCCTACTAGGCTAAATAGTCATAATGTGTGCATAAATCCACCCCATGATCTCTCCTTATGTGACTACTTGCAACACTAGCATATGGGGCATGACATGTACCACCTGATCTTATCTCCACCTCACAACCTAAGGTAACCAATCATTAACCACATGTGGCAACCTAGCTGGATGATACATCAAGATCCTCTCATATATCTAGGTTCTCAATAACACCATTATACCCATGGTCTTCTACCCTCTAGACATCATCTCATACATATCATGCATGAGATAAATGTAGATAACAAAACCCAAGTCATAGAGTGTTGCCTAATCTAATATGGACTAACATAAGGCTATCACATACAATGGTACATTATTATCTAACTTGTGACATCACCCTCATGTTATCATAATTCCTATCACAACCTTTTAGATATCTATAATTTGTGTAATATATACATCAAACAAGCTCACCCTCAATCCTAGGTAAATCCTATCTGAGCATATTGCCCACTAGGCTAGTGCTCATCTCTCTTCTTGGTCATCTAGTATCCCTATGATCACCAGTGTTTCCATATAGATAGTTTAAGAAAAATCTGGATGTCCTCCAAAGTGATACCTACCTATATGATATCGCTATCCACAACCCATCTAAATATGTTGGTCAAATGCTCCCATACTCTAAGGAATATGACCATGAGATCAACACTCAGTAGGATACACCTCATATCCATGATGCCTTCCAATCCTAATGCAACCAATTTAGCTCTGTCTACATCTATCAAGTACTATAGTAAATTTGATAGCCATAAAGCATCAACCAATCACCAAAATCTATGGAGTCTCTATAAAATATTAAACAACAAAGGGTGTATTATATCTCTATGTCACTCATAATTATAATACATTCTTTCAAATTTAAAAAAATCAACTAATTTACTTTAATTTATTCATTTTTTACCAAATTGATCTATTTTCAAAATAAATTGACCCTTTTAGTACTAAGTCAACCATCCTATGGCTTAACAATAATATATCAACCCCTTTTTACATTGCATCACTATATCAACCACTTAAAAATCAATGAAGTCAGCCATATAGTACTAAGTCATCCAAATTTTGACTAAAAAAACTAAGTTGGCCTTATTTTGACTCTCCATTAATATATCATCAAGTTACTTAAAAACTAAGTTAGCCATATTGTACTATGTCAACCCCCTTCCAAAACAAATTAAGTCAAACATGTACTATTAAGTCAACCCACAAATTTTTTATCTTCTATAAACTATGTTGACCTAGTTGACCTTGTTCATTCATTGTGATAACTTTTTGATTAATTACTATAAATGTCTTGGGCATTTATTACTCTAACCCCTTCATACTCAATACCTCATTTGACCCCTAGTATCCTTAAAAATTTCCTAGGGTTCATTCCGGTATCTCTATTTTACCTAATTGTCAAATTTCTATAAAACACTCATTTTAAAATAAAAATACTAAAAAATTTGAAATTTTTAGTTACTTACCTATGTTGCACTCACTACGACTATTATGTTTTCTCCCTGTCTTAGTTGTCATCTCCTCACCATCCTAGTTCTCTAGGCTCTCACTAGGTCTCTTAGAGCTCTATTTTTCTTAGAATAGTAAATAATACCAAATGGATTCTTTTTTTACCCTATTTATATTTACTATTAAAAATTATTTACACTTAAAATATTTACCATAAAATTCTATGTTTTCATCATATCTTTGTTTCTACTAACTCTTTTTCCAAACCGTAAAATGTTTAGAAATCTTGATGTCATAAAGAATGTTTCTAACTATTATATGCCTATATTAACTTTTTTTTGATTTTTTACTCATTTTCATTAATCTCTATAGGTTCACCTAATTTTATTCACATCAGACACCTTCACATTTCTCACATCTACTTCTTTATCTACAACACTAAGATAAATAAAGATATGTTTTTTTCATTTCTATGTTTTCATTTATCTTATTTTCTCTTTAATGCGCTTTATTTAGCATCAACTTAGTTGTCATCATGTTCTTTCTTGAAAAACCATCTCCTATTACACCTATATGACACGTGACGAGATTTTAGTGGGGCATATGTATACACATAATATTTTTAGACTTTTATCAATTACTAACACTCTTTATCTTACAAGAACCCATTGAGTCTCAAATTCTCTAAGTGCACACCCTAAAGGGTGCATTGGGAAAGGGGTGGGTAGACCATTGGTGCTTCTTAGGATTGTTGTCCCTTTTTCCACTTGCTATCTACACACTTATCTCCTAAAAACCATTCTCCTAAGATTTGCCTCATCTTTTCACTCTTCTCTAATCATTTACCACCTTCATTATACCTTTCCCTAAGCTAAACCCCTTTTTGATAGTTTACACGACTATGTTAGCCACATTGACCTTATATTTTTATTTCCAAAGCTTATTAGGGACTAGGTTGGCCTCCAGCCAACTTAGTCCATGACCTAGTATGTTTTTTGTCAATTATGATACTAGGTTGATCGGGTTGACTTTGTCAGCTAATTTTTTTTGAAGGGTTTAGGGTTATATTTTACTATATAAACAAAATCATTTTTCCATTTCTAAAGAAGAGAAGAATTAAGATATATTGTGCATCTTCTTATCCACCATTTTACTTGAGAAACAAGCTTAGGGTTTCACACTTTCTTTAGAGATATGGATCTTATCTAGTGAAGAAGTCTTTTGGATGCATTGATAGGTTATGTATCCTAAAGATAATTTATCCTTATCATCCTTACATACCACAATAACCTCTTGTGAAGCACCTTGGCCAAGGGAGAGATTGAGTCTCAATAGGTTCATCTTCAAAGGTAAGTATTCTTAACTTTGTTCCTCCTTTGTAAGAGTAGGTAGATATGCATTTTTCACTTTTTTTACATGTATTAGGATTACATATACATTTACATGAGTAAATTTCCTCTCTGAATGTTTAGTTTTATTGTTTATTACCCCCACTTTGTGCCATAAGCTTTGGTGAGCACTATATTATAATTTTCTTTACTTGTTATTAGTTTAGTGAATATGAAAATATAGGACCTAGTTAGGGTTATTACATAGTTTTGCTTGACTAAAGGATTTAGAACCCTCCCTAGTGATATTATTGTGATAAGAGATCCCATAATTAGGTCTATCATATCCATATTGGTCATGAACCTAATTATATAATGTATCACCAATCAAAAGTGTAAGTAGGATCTATCTTCTCCAAGCTAGGATTAATTTGTAGATATGTTGTATTTCTTGTTGCATACAATATGATATAAAACCCTAAAAAAAATTAAAATACTAAGGGAAAATAAAGGGTTTTGTATTGTTTGATATGAATATAGGTTCACCAATATGTTTTACCTTAATTTAGATTAGTGGTGAAAATTGATATAAGTAACGTAAAATTTTGAAATAAAATTTAGATTAATAGATATGGCATTCAAGCATACATCTAAATGTAAATGATTGAAAATTGATTCTTCTAATTTTATAAGGGTATATGATAAATATGTAAAGTACTAAAAAGTTCATAATACTTATATTTTTTGGTTGATTGTTTGAATGTGGTTGTGTTCTAGAAGTGGAAAATAGGGATAAACATACCTCTAGTTTGATCAATTCAAGAAATGATTTGCTACCTATTCTAGGTTTGTTTTATAGGATCATATTAGTTTCATCAATCAATACTAATATATTATTTGTAGTAACCTACACAAAAGTGTGGTATAATAACTACACAGTCACCTTATTAGTGTGAAAATTTGTTAGGAAGACAAATTAGTGACTTCACGTCAACAACGTGGGAAATAAAGTCCCTCTCCTATTAGCACGTGAAGCTGCCTTTATTGAAAGACAAAATAAGAAAGTATTAAATATTTACAAACAAAGGAACATGGGTAGTACTTTTAACCTAAAAGTATGAAAAAGATCTTTGAGAAAGGATTATGTATAAAAGGAGAGAGAGGGGATAAATTATTTGAGAAAAAAACTCATCAAGTTAGTAACTTGAGACTAGATGAAAGTGTTGAGAGAAAATTTTGAATTTTGAAAGAGGAAAATCTCTATCATTCAATGGGTCAAAAATAAATAATCATATCCTTAAGGATATTAAACATACACCAAAATACTATTTGACTCTAATAACAAAAACTAATAACCTTTTGTATTTTATAATAGAAACAATTAATAAATTACCTCTATTCCCACCAACATTTTCACGTGTGTTGGAAATGTAAATCATAAATTGAAATAGAGACTTTGTATTATAATATCTTATTTTAATTAGTTTGAAATTTATAACAATGGCAATGAAAATTAGATACAATGAATTAAGTGAAAGATATTATTTCAAAATATATAACTAATGCAAAGTTTAAAAACACCTTTCTTGGATTTATTCTGAAGAGTAGAAAGATTGAACTCCTTTTACAATGCTTTACCAAAAATTATATCTATTTAAAACCCATATTATGAAAATCTAACTTGTTTTTATAGGCTAAAATGGGTGGTTATGGTGTAAAACCACCTATTTTTACTTTTTATAAAGAAGTGATAAAACACTATGGAGAAATTACAATTTTGAAAAGGTGTAAAAATTATTTAAGAAATTAACACCACTTGAGAAAAAAATTAGGGTTTTGCACTACTTTAAAAAGCACATCGTCAACTTGCACTACTTGAAAATCAAGTTGGTAAAATTGAAAAGATAATTTCCAAAAATACAATGCACATTTACAAGGGAAAAAGAGTGAAGTAACACAAGTTAGGTACAAAGAAATAAGAGAAGAGAATGAAAGAACACTAAAATCAAATCTTCATTCTTCTTGATGCCATATTGATAATTCTTTCCCTTTCAAGATGTCATCAAATCTATAGAGAATTACATTGATCATGTATTAATCTCATCCATCCATGTAACTATAGGAAATATCTATTGAGTAATCTAACTCTTTCATTTATTGATGCTTGCCTTGGAGACTGTTGATTTTCATATCCAAATTATTTACATTCACTTGGTACTGGGAAAACTAATGAAGTTCTTCATAACTAAATGCAGATGTTGTGGTCATGTTCTGGGTTTATTCTTTGAATTCTCTAACTATGGTATCAATTAAAATTAGATTTCCCTCTTGATACTTGTCATTGACAAAATGACAATCTAACTTATTGACTTTAGTGCCAATCTCCATCATTGTGTCACTTCTAAGTGACCTTCCATTACTAGATTTCTAAACTCATTCTTGAAGGGACTAAATTCTAAATTTAGTTGCCAAAAGAAATTCATTTGATAGAAAATTTCATATTTATTGATTACCCCTTTTTCAACAAGATCACCAGAAGGAAATTTTGAGAATTTGACCAACCCAAGTATAGGTTCCTCCCAATTTTGTTTTTCTTGAGCACATCCATTTTCCTTTGTTGCTAGCTATTCATATTGTGATTGAATTTCAAAGAATATCATCATTGCGGTGAGAATTGTTGAGGCCCCTTGATCAACAACTTTTTCAAAATAGTATTTTACCACATTACCCATTTGGCCCACTTCTCTCACTCTTTCTAGTTTCTCATCATGAAGACTCGATGAAGTGATAGCTGGTTGAGCTGGTCCAATAAATCTATGTATTATTGAGTTCAATTCTTACACTTTCTCTTTTAGTTCATCTCTTGTCACCTTATATTTTTCCAATTTTTCAAATATGGTGACAATCACCAACTAAACATCTTCTTTCATCCCTTCCCTTGTTGATTTTCCCAAATTAACCTTGGACAAATGGTATTCTTCAACCCTAATTTTTGACTTATCCATCTCATCTATAGGAATGACCACTTCTGCATATTTTTCTCCCTTTTCATCTATCACCATTCATGAAACTATCTTGCTTTATTTAACATTTTTAAGAAAGAAGATATTAAGGTTTCAAAATCTATCTCTTTAGGTTAAATAATTTTTTTCATTCTTTTTAATACTATACACAACCAATCTAGAGTTATCGTGCTTGAGGAAGGAAATGAGATAGAAGTTGAAATAGGTGGAACAATCCTAGCTATAGTTGAAGAAGGTGTTTTCTCAATTGGGATATCTTAAAAAGATATTTCAATATGATCTTGTGTATCAATTGTTTCAAGAGGAATTCTTGGAGAAGGAGCAATGGGAAATTAAGAATTTGAGGGAGTAGATGAAGAAATAAGAGTAACTTATTGCAATGGGAAAGTAGAGGACACAAGAAATATTATATAATCTGAAGCTAAGAATTTTTTATTTATATTAACTATAAGTTTTTAAGTGAATAGAAAGCTATCACCTAGAACTTCATGATGAAATGAAATTCTAGGAGAAGAAGAAACATTCTCACCAAACCTTTTTATTTTCATCTTGATAGTCTTTCATGAATGAACATCTTGTTGCATAGCTTTAGGTTCACACACCTCTTCTATCATGGGAGGTCCTCCACTAGGGCCTACCTCATTCATCTTTTCTAGCCCATTCTTTTTCTTACAAAATCTTCCAAATTTATCTTCCCTAGGTGGTGTAGGAAAATCAACATATGTAACATCAACTCCCTTGCTTTTCAACCATTTGAGAGCTTTATTAAGTACAACCTTTGTCCTACTTATAAGAGAAGTAGATTCCTCTTTGTTCCAATGCACTACAGGGAATGACTTTATTGTGATGTCCTCTCTTTCAAAGATGGGGTCCAATATGACCTCATCATTTACCATCTATTTCAACACTTTCATTATGCCAAACTTGAATATTTATCTCATGGTAAACCGTGAATAGTAATTGATTCTCACTGCTTTCTCATCATCACAATCCATCCAATAGTCTTCAAAATGTGGAACATGTTAAAATGGAGATCTAATATTGTGTTCAATTAAGCCCCTATTATCAAATGAATGTCTACTTTCTGTCAGGCACCAAGAACAACAAACATGCTCTGATACCACTTGTTGGGGAATATGAACCCAACTCCGAAAGCACACAATTGATTACCAAATTCAAGCAACTTAATATGCGGAAATAACTAGAATCAACAAGTAACTAGAATTCAAAATAACACAGAATATGAGAGACAATACACAACTTGTATTAATAACTCTTACAGAAAAGAATACAATAAAGAAGATGCCACTTCTTCTCCACCACCTCTTCAGAGGTTTCCCACACCTCAAGTGAACAGTAATTCTTTCCTCAAAGCTCTCTCTACTAGGTCCCAACACCCAACTCAAACACAGAGTTGGTGTTCACCTTACACCTGTGCTCCATGCACTCCACAAGTGCTCCACGCACTCCACAAGCACTCAAAGTGCTTCAAGTAGATCTCCCATGAACCTGAAACAACCTGCAATTCAACAGACCATACTTGTGGAAGGAACTGCCTTGCCTTCCTCTTAGCTCTTCATGTACTCCACGTACATACCAATGAGTACACACCGTACTCCAAGTAGATCCTGCCTGATCCTGCTCCCTGTTGTGTTGCTGTCCTATCTAATCTCCAACCTATAGATCAATAAGTGGTTCTGCACACTTGTGAACCTCGACCTTACACACACACACACCTGTAGATCAACAATCTTACTTACCATGTAGATCTCCTACAAGGGCCATGCACACCTGATGACCAAGATCATACATACATGAAGAATCCAGCTGACTCTCCAATCCAACACCAACACACCTGGTACTGCTGTGGAACTAGGAGGAACACCCTTGCTCACCTCACACATAGAAGAAGCAAACTTTGCTCAACTCAAACTAGCCCACTTTTACAATACAACCATGAGTCTATTATATAGAACTCATCCAAACAATAATTAGACACTCAGTATAATAATTAGATCCGTAGCTCTTAGTCTATAATTAGCACTAAGCATGCAAACACTCGGTTCGACAACCAACTGCTCGTAATAAGCTCACAGTTGAACTACACAGGTGACCGACGCCGGTCCCTATCCACCTAGGGGTCACCGACGCCGACCGATCCCTGACCGACGTCGGTTGCTCTCCTACCCTATCCTACCGATGCTGGTTGGCCTGATCGACACCGGTGTCTCTGGCACTCCAGCAACACTTCTGCACCCTCCTCCATGTCTGCACCCTCCTCCGTGTCTGCACCAGTGAAGCTTTTAGCTCCACAACTTAACAATCTCCCACTTGGAGATAAACAACTGCACTGTACCTGTACTCTGTCTAATCTATTTCTTGGTTTGTATCCCTCTTCAAGCTCCCACTTGAAGACTAACCACAACACATCCCGTGGTACACCTCCTGTCATCCAAGTACCCTGCCACATTCGAACCTACAAACACATGTAGTGAAGTCCTGACCCTGCATAGCATGAATCCCTGCTGCTGGTCCCTCTCAAATACCTGAGAACTCACTTCCCCGAATTGGCTCCTAACTCTCTGACAGCTCCCACTGCATGGGAAAACTCAAGTCTATACCAGACCTCATGTGATTTCAGACACTGTACCTGTCCAGCCCCTAGTGTGCTCCAGCTCTACATCCTAAACCTCGCCAACACCTGATTCACATCAGCTCCCACTGGAGACAAAATCTACCTGTGATCTCCATGCCTCCCATGTCAAAGAATTCCACTGCTCCAAACTCCTCCTGACATGTCACTGAACTAATCTTACCCTTAGCTCAGCAAAACCCTGTATGTACACCCCTACTAGCTAGCATACTATCCACATACAGCAACAGAATGATTTTGCAATCATCATCCCCCTAGTAAGTCAAACCACAGTAGTAACCCTGACATTGACTAGAGTCATGCTCTGTCCTCCACCTGTCAAAACCTGTACCACTGTCCTGCAGCTCCTCAAGACCATATACCTGGTCTTCCATCTCACATATCCATTCTCTTTATTCTTCTACTAAGGAATCCATTCGTCTCTATGCTTTCATCCAGCTGGCAAACCTACCAAATCTCCTGCTTGGTTCTGCATCATAATCCTGCCATGCTCCCACTTGTTTCCTAGATCCTTCCTGCTCTACAATCAGCAACAAGTATAAAGAAGAGGAACAACAAATTTGAGGGCTTACTTGCATCTTCAGTCCTCTGTATGGGTGTTTGAGACTCCTTGACAGTGTGCTGTCCACCCAAAATTCATTATAGTGACCGACCTCGGCCACTCCATAGTCTGCATCTGACCGACGTCGATTCCCATGCGTCTGTCCCTGACTACCGACACTGCCGATGTCGGTGTCCCTGTTGCCATCGTCGGTCCTCCTGACCGACGTCAGTCTTACCCTACCCGACATCACCGGCTTCGGTCTGCACATGACTGACATCGGCACCTGTCTGTTCGATACCGATTCCTCCTGACCGACGCCGGTATCTGTGTTCGCCTGTGAGTGATGACTTTTTACCCGCGAGCTCCTTTGAATCAAAACCCATGTCCAAATTGCTCTGCTCAGAAGTATCCAACACCATCCACTAATTTTTGTCTGCCATCTCCTCCAAGAACACCAAGGCTTTCCAGTTCTTAAGCCTATCAAATACATCTGTCTTCCGCTTAAGAACATGCATCTCCTTCCTGCTCATGTGACCAAGCCTACGAAGCCACGTCTCTACTACAGAAGAAGAATCAGTAATATAAACAAGTAGATAAAGAGTACTTGTTTTCTTACCACCAGCTAATTCAAGTGCACCCGCTGTGAGAGTTCTTGTGCATCTCTCATCACCCAATCTTTCTGAAGAAATTAGCCATATCTCCAAACTTGGAACCTGCATGACCTTCATCAACACCTGTGTGTTGGCCGCCTGCAATTTCAGCTTCACTTCCCCTTTGCCAATTCTTTGGCAAGGCTCACCAGCTCCTCTACCTGGGGCTGCATGGAAAGAGGCAACCAAATCTTTTATCCAAGATTCAACTTTATCCAAGAAACCTTCCAGAGCATCCTGTGCCACATCACCTGCAACATCTACTTCTTCAGTTCCTCCTTGCTGATCTTCCACAAACCAACAATCTCCTTTTACCTGCTCTTTCTTTCCATCAGACCATAAGTGACCATCTGTGCTTTTCAACTCCTCCATCCTTAGCTTACTGTGATCTGCCATTGCTCTACTCCCACTCAATCAGAAACCCCTGAGAGTAACCTGTAACCAAACACAAAACCTGCTTCCTGCAACCTTAGCTCTGATACCACTTGTCAGGCACCAAGAACAACAAACATGCTCTGATACCACTTGTTGGGGAATATGAACCCAACTCTAGAAGCACACAATTGATTACCAAATTCAAGCAACTTAATATGCAGAAATAACCAGAATCAACAAGTAACTAGAATTCAGAATAACACAGAATATGAGAGACAATACACAACTTGTATTAATAACTCTTACAGAAAAGAATACAATAAAGAAGATGCCACTTCTTCTCCACCACCTCTTCAGAGGTTTCTCACACCTCAAGTGAACAGTAATTCTTTCCTCAAAGCTCTCTCTACTAGGTCCCAACACCCAACTCAAACACAGAGTTGGTGTTCACCTTACACCTGTGCTCCACACACTCCACAAGTGCTCCACGCACTCCACAAGCACTCAAAGTGCTTCAAGTAGATCTCCCATGAACCTGTAATAACCTGTAATTCAACAGACCATACTTGTGGAAGGAACTACCTTGCCTTCCTCTTAGCTCTTCATGTACTCCACGTACATACCAATGAGTACACACCATACTCCAAGTAGATCCTGCCTGATCCTGCTCCCTGTTGTGTTGCTGTCCTATCTGATCTCCAACCTACAGATCAATAAGTGGTTCTACACACCTGTGAACCTCGACCTTGCGCACACACACACACCTGCAGATCAACGATCTTACTTACCATGTAGATCTCCTATAAGAGCCATGCACACCTGATGACCAAGATCATACATACATGAAGAATCCAGCTGACTCTCCAATCCAGCACCAACACACCTGGTACTATTGTGGAACTAGGAGGAACACCCTTGCTCACCTCACACACAGAAGAAGCAAACTTTGCTCAACTCAAACTAGCCCACTTTTACAATACAACCATGAGTCTATTATATAGAACTCATCCAAACAATAATTAGACACTCAGTACAATAATTAGATCCGCAGCTCTTAGTCTATAATTAACACTAAGCATGCAAACACTTGGTTCGACAACCAACTACCCGTAATAAGCTCACAGTTGAACTACACAGGTGACCGATGCCGGTCCCTGTCCGCCTAGGGGTCACCGACGCCGGCCGATCCCTGACCGACGTCGGTTGCTCTCCTGCCCTATCCTGCCGACGCCGGTTGGCCTGACAGACGCCGGTGTCTCTGGCACTCCAGCAACGCTTCTGCACCCTCCTCTGTGTCTGCACTAGTGAAGCTTTTAGCTCCACAACTTAACACTTTCAAATGTCCTAAGGTTATATTGAGACATGTATTTGTTATCTATCTTGGCCTTCACTAATGAAAGGCAAGTATACCTACCAATAGGGTTTGGAAAATTGATCCCTATTTTATATTTGCTTGTTAGGAACTTGTGTTTTTCAACAAGTTGTCTCACTAATTCCATTAATGTCCATTTGTTACTAACGTATCATGGGAGCATGTAAGGAGATATTTCACGACCATTGATTCTCAAATAATTAAATGTTGAGAATTATATAAACCAAGCTCCCCATATTGTTATTTTTATAGTGGCTACAATTGATATTATTATGTTGAGTAGTTCCTTTTCAAATCATTGGATGACAAAATGAACAAATCAATCATTAAATCTTTTGAAGTGATGAGCACTTTCCTTCAATGTTAGATAAGGATAGAAGTCATACAATATTGCTTTCCTAAAATCTCCCATGATATGAAATCCATCAAAATAACTTTGACTTTTACAATGTAAATAAGGTATAAACTCGTATAGAAATTTGGCATGTCCTTTACTTCCATGAGTTGATTTTGAATGGAATTGATGCATCAGTTCACCCCAATTGATATATTTCTTATTTCAAATGATGATCTAGATGAATATGTACATCTAGTTTTAAAAATTCTTTGCCATTTGATTTCCCACTATCCTATGCAACAAAGTGATCATGTCACTTACTTTATCTTTGAAATCTGATCTTGCAAGATTTTTTGGAAGCTAAGTGGAATAATGCTTCAGCTTAGTCAACCAAGATTTATTGACTTGTTTAGAACATGTTATAACATTGTCATTCCAAAAAATTTGAGAGGAATCAAGAGTTAGGTGCACAAAGGCTTTACGATCTAGAAGGCAAAAAATGTTATCAATTTAATTAGGAACAAAACTCAATACCAACTCCCCTTGGGGATCTCTTACCTCTCATGTCTCTGAGTTATAATTATTTGCCACAATAAAAAATAACTTAGGAGACTGTAATGACATTGGAAATGTTACTGCATGTGCCAAACCACTATAACAAATACTATGGCCAAAATATTTTTTATGTACTACATTCATTTTCTCCCAAAACTCATCCTAGTTGATGTGGCTTAGATCGGTGTCAGCAATATTTATGACGTTGGAGTCTAGTGGCGAAAGAAGTGTAACACTTTAGAATTGGTACTTCATGATTTCTTTGCCTTTACTCAGAATCTTTTTTTCCTAAGTATGAGATGAAGACATCAATTTGGCAATAAAATTCACAAAGTTTAAAATTGGTAGAAAAACCCTTGATTGGTGAGAAATGATGAAAATGCAAATTGAAGTTGTACTCATAAGTCAATTGTGTACATTGCTCTAGCATAGTTTTAATGCTCCTAATATAAATTTAGATTTTCCCTTTGACCAAATTTATCACTTGAAAATTCACTTGTTACAATTCTTTGTGTATATTTTCACAAAATTTTATGGCCAACAAAAATGAATGGAAGAAATCATAAAAATAATTTATTTTTCAATTTTCAATCTATTTCCCTGTTCCTTGTGATTTTTTAAATTTTTTAAAATTTAAAAAATCTTGCATTTTTATTAATAAAATTACCACTTAATATTGAGGAAATTCATGACCATGCAATGAACCAAAAAAATGAAAATTCACCACTATCAAATTTATTCCTAGTTTTTTACTAGTTCAGGAAAAACAAAAATTTACTAGGGAATCCCATCAACTTTTTCAATAACCTCCTCAAAGCTGAAAATGCAACAATTCAAAAATGAAAAATGAAAAATTATCCAAATTTGTAAATAGTAAATATCATGATAACATTTGTTCATCCAATTTTCTCCTTTTTAATTTCCACCCCAAACTATTTATTATTCTTTACTTTCTTCCACTTGACACCTTATTTTCTCCACTTGGATTTTTTTTTTTTACTATTTACTTAAACTTTATCCACTTGGTAATTTATTCTCATTTTTTTATTCCATTCAAATTTCCTTCTTTTTTTTACTGCTTAACCTTCTTTCCTTTTTTATATTTTCTCCTACCAACTTAGGCATTGGAAAGGGAGAAAGACATTTTTACTTTTTCCAACACCTTTACTTACCTTTTATATTTTTTACCTCTCCAAACTAGGTGTATGACCCATTGTATGGCAGCCCTACAGTTGGCATTGGAAGGAAATAGATTTTTTTTTTGAAAAATTACTTGAAGTTGCTTATTTGAAGGGGTCGTATGATTTGATGGAGGGGAAGTAACTCAATTTTTTTGAAAAAACCTACTTAAATTTACCCACACAAAGCCATATGACTTGGTTGGTGGAAGAAAAATTAAAAAAACTCTTTGAAAATTTTCACCAAAATCTACTTGAAACTGAGATGTACGACTTGGTGTTGAAAAACATAATATAGTTTTTTTTTGAGAATTTTCTATCAAAATTTATCCATGAATGGGCCATATGATTTGACCTTTTGCAAGAGAAAAACCAAAATCTTCAAAAATTATGACCCATGTTGTTCATAAATAAGCCATACGATCTGGTATAATCTTGAATTTGCTTGTTAGAAGTTACACGACCTTGCTTGGCTTAGGATAAAAATGAAAAAAATTAATTTTGCTTCTCTTCAGTGAATTTGAGAAAAATTGCTTTTGGAAGTCACTGGCTAAAACATGGGTGGAAAATCAACTTTTAAAACATTAAAAAAATTGCCATATTTAACATGCAAATTGAAAAGATATGCTTGGAAGAAATTTAAAAACTACCTAAAGAAGTAACTACATTTGTACGATTGACAAGAAGCATTTATAAGTTTTCATGTAGGATTGAAAAGAAATTTTAATTTACAATGGAACATTTGCACAATAAAAATGCAATTTGGAATTTTGGATTAACATGATTCTAAAAACATAATTTGCATTTGCACAATTAAAAGAATCATGACTTTAAGTTGTACTAAAATAAAAAAATTAAAACATTTTTATAAATTACACAAAGTTTTAAAATGTTTACAAATTAAATGGGAATCAAAAAATATTTTTCAAATTGCACAAAAATCCACAACAAAATTGCAAATTTCACCAAAGCTGAATTTTTTTTTGTAAATTGCATGGAGACCAATTTTTTTTTTAGAATTTACACAACTTGTGAAAAAGGAAAGTGTGTTTATGTAACTCACAAAAAATGAAATGTTTTTTTTGCAAATTATAGGGAGCGCAACCACATTTTTGCATAAAGGGTTCAAACAGGTTTAAAAAAACTTTGGGATAAAAACTAAAAAAGCCATAAATTTTTAATTAATTAATTTTTTGAGTAATTAATTAAAATTTTGGGTTTTTGTCAAAATTTTGACATTTTTGGGCAAAAACCAAAATTTTAATCCATTTATTTAAAATTCAAAATTTCCAATAGTTTTTCACTATTTTCAAACTGTGACAACACACCTACAACTCTATTTGCTTGCTTTGTGTTTGTGATCTTGAACCTTGATGAACTACAAAGATCTAAAAATTAACATCTTTTGCCTTGAAACCCTAAATGTGCTTATGAGGGATAACAACCTATTAAAATGGGGGAAGTGAAATGAGATGAGTTGATCCTAGTCATCCTTGCTTGATGATTGTCCATTTCCTACATATCTAATACTACAAGGAGAGAAATCAAGCCACATATAGTTCTCCCACCTAGTGTGATTGTGAATTTGTGACCCTTTGTTATGTGTATGTAGCTAATGATAAGATGTGGTACTTAACAATATTTGATTTGACTTGGTCCTTGAATACTTCAAACTTGGTTTATGATTTCTCTTAGTGATAGGTATGTAATTTGGGAAGAAAAGGGAATATTTGCTCAATGTGGATTAGTGTATCACACATAAGTGCCCAGTCCCTTTTAAATGAGACCTTGATTTTTTATATATTGATCCACTTGAATAATTCCTCATGCCATCAACACACTAAACTAATGGAACAAGTCTAAGGATGGATTTAATTTTAGAAAATAACTAATTATAGGAGTAGTATTATTCCTAAAAGTGTGTGATGTTAGTGATTGGTGACAATGATAATATTGATGAAATTTACCTGTGTACAAGTGGATTTATATGAGAGTTTGGATATCTTAGTACATGATATTTAACATGTTTAAAATAGACAATAAGGTTCATGTAGGTGTATAATAAAAAAAAGAAGGGTTGACTCATAATATATCATGCAAGTGTGAGAAGATGGTGAATTAAAATTTTGTTTGGGTGCTCTATACATATGTGGTAAATGTGTGTAAAGCTTATCATTATGAAGTACTAAAGATTACATTTTAAAATCCACACCTAGTTATGACTAAATAATACATTTTAGGACTCAATTTGATACATTTTTTGATGATTAAAATAATTAGTTTATTGGATCAATCATGGATGTAAATTAGGCTAATTTTATCCTTCTATATTGAGTTGTAACTAAACAATGCAATTTAAGGCTCAAATTTTCATAATTTTATCACTGATTGAACCAACCAAATGATTGTATTAATTAAGGATAAGTATTAGGCCAATTTGAGCCATGTGAGCCTAGATGAAATTAGATGATGAAATTTGAGCTCAATTTATACCAAATTTCATTACTGATTGAACCAATTAGTTGATTAGATCAATCAAGGATAGAGATTGGAAAAAGTTAAGGCCTATCAATGAGATAGTTTTGAGTAAATAATGTGATTTGTGGCTTAATTCACCCTAGTTTTATACTAATTAAACCATTTAGTCAAATATATAAATCATGGATGTATATTGGGCCAATTTTATCTTGTGAACCTAACTTCAATCTTAAATAATGTAATATGTCTTAATTAAGATCAAATAAAG